>JAYKKM010000107.1:0-15000 GCA_035772405.1 Chrysogorgia sp. JL179-B06 | reverse complement strand
GATGGAAAATGGCTTGTTGTTGGGAGGATTTCTCAAGAATTTGTCAACTTTTTTATTGTAAATACGAGCCGTCAACTTGCCTAGCAGATGTATGAAAACACCTTAAAGCAAGTGTTTATCTCTGCTTTTGTCATCCCTGTGATGTACAAACCGCCAGAAAAATTGGAAGAGGTAAACAAATTCAAAATTTTATGTAATTAATTTAATTTTCTACCTTTCTCTCTTCTCTTTTAAAAATTTACACTCGTTTTCATCGTTTCATGTCAAATTTAATTTCAAAACCTCCCCTTATTTTGGAAAATGCTAATTTTTAGTTTGCTTTACTTATTATTAAATATTTTCATTCCATATCTTGTTGTTTTTTTGGTATTATCAGTGGTATTGCATTCTCAAGAAGGGTTTTTATTTCTTGTTCAAGCTGAGCAAAACGGTCAACCATTTTGTGTTTTTATTGCTTTCATTTACTCACCGTATATGAGGCTGAATATACGGTGAGTAGCTCAACCAATCAGATTGCAGAACAGCTCATATACAGTGGATGGCTATATTATAAATATATATATATATATATATATATATATATATATATATATATATATATATATATATATATATATATATATATATAATATATATAGAACATAGGTAAAAGTTTCAATAAACAACCAAAGAAAACAACATTTTAAATAAGATGTAGTAAAACCATTAGTAAAATTGCACCAACGTTTTCCGCTTTATTGTAAGCTCTGCAGGTGCGTGTATAAAGCGAAAATTATAACATTTATACAAATGTTTTACTATATCTTATTTTCTATTATCTTATTTCATATATTATATATATATATATATATATATATATATATATATATATATATATATATATAATATATATATATATATATATATATATATATATATATATATATATATATATATATATATATATATACTATATTGAAAACGATGGTCCATATTGATAAGAGATGGTTGGGCATTTAATCTTGATTCATTTGCGCCACAAGGTTGAACTTTAGGGATTTCATGTAATTTACTTTATATCATTTTGTTCATTATATAAAGCCGAAATATGGAACTCGAAGTTACCATGACAATGGGCTGATAAATAAATTTTTTATGATAGAATTATAGTTTTTTAACATTCAAGAATGGAGGGATATTGATGATTAACGCATGGTTAGTTCTCCGAGTATAGTTATATATAGTTGTTCTCCGACGTGTACGAAACCATCATTAAATTATTAATCTGCATCCATCAGTCAAGTGGCAATATCAACGTCCAATAATACAGTCTGGATTGAGTTCGATATTGCCTTGATGAATATATTTTGAAATGGACGATTTCAAGGTTATAGGGCGCCATATTGAAAATGGACAAAATAGTCTTGTGCGAGCGCGGTTCAGTGGGTGAGGACTGTTGCAGATCAGGTAGGTAGGTGGACAGTCTTGTGTAAAAATTTTAAATGTGAACATTTATACGAGAAGTTGCCCATAGCTTACCACTTTGTATCACCTTCATATTTAAAGTAATATCTAAAAACCAAAGTCTTGTCTTTATCGTTCCTTTCTCGCTCTTGTGCCTTTTCGTCGTCAATTAATTCTCCTGGATACTGAAGAAGGAATTGACCTTTCGTAAACGTAAGTCGTTGTAAAAAAACTGCGCGGCCTGCAACGAAAATGAATCAATCATCAATTTTTATTGAATTACGTTTAGTGCCGCGTCAAAAGGTAAAATGGTGGAGACTTAAGGTGCCATACAGCGACATTGGGATAAATCTCGTTGTGAACTGAAACAAATGCAGCAAAGAAGCAAAAATGTCCTGTCATTTGTTCTGAGGTGACCATTTCACGTGACAATCGCTGAAACACAACTAATCTAAATATTTACAGCAACGTTATACCAATTTCCCCTTGGAAATTCGTTTTCTCTATCCGTTTAGCCTGTATCACAAGCCCCACTTAACACCCTCTATAAATTAGCGGATGTAAGGTGGGGCTTCGACGCGTGCTAATCTGATATCAAACAACTACTGCGTTGCCCTGACGAACAGCCGCTGAGCGGTTGGGTCATCAAGTAGCTTTATATATTCTGTGTCACTCTCCGGAATCGTAAGCCACGTACACAGAACACGGAATCTGACATACTTTGTAGGAAAGCGTTTACATAATTAAGGGACTGTTTACATGTATGAACTCATTCCGGTTCTGTTCCAAATTTATTTATTGCCATTGTTTAAGTGTAGAACCAAGCGTTTTAGCAACAGCTTCTTACCGACATGTGTTAGGATGTGGGATAATTGCCTTTAATTGTATATATAGTCCTAGTAAATAGCTTAGTTTGAATTGTATTTGTACATAATTATTAGTATTTTGATTTAACTTGTCATTTTTGTAACTTGAGTTTTTCAATTTTCCAACTTTTCTAGTTTGTAAAATTGCCATTCAAGTATCTGAATAAATAATTTTATTTATCTATGTTTTTCTCTATTTATTTATCTATTATTTATCTGTTTACATGAATCCGGATTGAGATTTATCTCATTCCAGATTGAGTTCAAGCCAGTTCTCATTCCGAATTGAAATCTCATGATGGAAAGTCTTGCGAAATTACGTTTCATTGCGTTCCGTTGTTTGTATCAAACCACTATGACCATAAATAATCTCGGATTTCAAATTTGGCGCGCAAACCCTATAGGTATCATCAGTTTGGTTTCTGTCGACAAAGTTCGTTCTTACGTATCGACATAGTTATACACAAAAACAGTTACCTCTAATATGATATCCGCACCAAACCTTAAAATGATAGTGTAGTTTCACATCCCTTGATTTAACAACCAGATTTGCGCGCGCGATATTAAAAAATATAAGAAAATTCGCATTTCGGGGTTTCCTCTGTGAAATTATGAAGAACAAGTTTTCTGAAACAGCCATTAGGGTTTTGCCGGCTATCACGAAAGAATCTACACTGTAATTTGTAGTTCCCTTCCATTGCCATTTTAGCTGTAACAATATATGCGCCAAGCTGTTCACTTTGCCAATACGCCCACGTTCGCCCCTTGGTGTTGGTAACCATTTTGAAGCATTAATTTGGCGCGTATTTAATTTAACTCGAATGGAAAGTCCTGCGAAATTACGTTTTATTGCGTTCCGTTGTTTGTATCAAACCACTGTGACCATAAATTGTATCAATATCATGGCATTAGAGTATTGTACCACCGCGAAGCATACTTGGCAACAATCTCGGATTTTCAAATTTGGCGCGCAACGCTTATGCTTAATGTATCATCAGTATGGTTTCTGTCGACAAAGTCGACATAGTTATGCACAAAAGCAGTTAGCTCTAATATGATATCCATGATAGTGTCGTTTCACATGCCCTTCGATTTAAGAAACAGATTTGCGCGCGCGAGATATAAAAAATAAAAGAACATTCGCATTTTTAGGTTTCCCTCTGTGTATTATGAAGAACAAGTTTCTGAAACGTCAGTATAAAATAATGACCCTTAAAACAGCTATATTTTAGTTCTACGGCTATCACGAAAGAATCAGCACTGCAATTTGTAGTTCCATTACCATTATAGCTGTAACAATATATGCGCCAAGCTGTTCACATTGCCCATACACCCTCCTTCGCCCCTTTGTGTTGGTGGCCATTTTGAAGCATTAATTTGGCGCGTATTTAATTTAACTCGAATGGAAAGTCTTGCGAAATTACTTTATATTGCGTTCCGTTGTTTGTATCAAACCACTGTGACCATAAATTGTATCATTTTCATTAGAGTATTGTACCAACCGCGCGAAGCATACTATTGGCAACAATCTCGGATTTCAAATTTGGCGCGCAAGCCTTTATGCCTAAGGTATCATCAGTATCGTTTCTGTCGACAAAGTCGATATAGTTATGCACAAAAATAGTTACCTCTAATATGATATCCACGCCAACCCTTAACTAATGATAGTGTCGTTTCACATGCCCTTGATTTAACAAACAGATTTGCGCGCGCGAGATATAAAAAATAATAAGAACATTCGCATTTTTAGGTTTCCTCTGTGTATTATAATGAACAAGTTTCTGAAACGTCACTATAAAATAATGACCCTTAAAACGACAGCTATTTTAGTTCTGCCGGCTATCACGATAGAATCAACACTTCCGTTGCCATTATAGCTGTAACAATATATCCGCCAAGCTGTCCAACCTCGTTCCCAGGGCCTTATCTCCGCTACACCCCAGCTCGTGTTGGTGGCCATTTTAAAGCATTAATCTGGCGCGTATTTAATTTAACTCGAATGGAAATTCTTGCGAAATTACGTTTTATTGCATTCCGTTGTTTGTATCAAACCACTGTGACCATAAATTGTATCAATATCATGGCATTAGAGTATTGTACCACCGCGAAGCATACTTGGAAACAATATCGGATTTCAAATTTGGCGCGCAACGCTTATGCTTAATGTATCATCAGTATGGTTTCTGTCGACAAAGTTCGTTCTTACACATCTACATAGTTATACACAAAAAACAGTTACCTCTAATATGATATCCACGCCAAACCTTTTCACATTGATTTAACCAGATTTGCGCGCGCGATATAGAAAATGAAGAACATTCGCATTTTGGGGTTTCCTCTGTGTATTTTGAAGGACAACTCTGAAACGTCAGAGTATAAAATAATGACCCTTAAAACAGCTATTTTAGTTCAGCCGGCTATCACGAAAGAATCAACACTGTAATTTGTAGTTCCCTGCCATTACCATTATAGCTGTAACAATATATGCGCCAAGCTGTTCACATTGCCAATACACGCTCCTTCGACCCTTTGTGTTGGTGGCCATTTTGAAGCATTAATTTGGCGCGTATTTAATTTAACTCGAATGGAAAGTTTGCGAAATTACGTTTTATTGCGTTCCGTTGTTTGTATCAAACCACTGTGACCTTAAATTGTATCAATATCATGGCATTGGAGTATTGTACCACCGCGAAGCATACTATTGGCAACAATCTCGGATTTCAAATTTGGCGCGCAAGCCCTAATATTAAGGTATATCATCAATATGCTTTCTGTCGACATAGTTATGCACAAAAACAGTTACCTCTAATATGATATCCACGCCAAACCTTAACTAATGATAGTGTCGTATTCACATGCCCTTGATTTAACCTCCAGATTTGCGCGAGAGATATGAAACAACCAAATCTGCGCGCGCATTTTAAGAACAAAATTTTGCGCGCGCAGATTTTAAACCATAAAGGACGTTCGAATTTTGTGGAGGTCTGTGTGGTATTGTTTAGAACATGCAAACTTTACGAAACGTCCGAGTAATGTTATTTAAAACAGTTATTTCGAAATGAGTGAAAACTACAGCATTGTCCAAAGCCAAAGGCATGTTACAATCTTGATTAGTGTTAATGGTGTATAATATGATATATATTTATTCATAAATACCCAGCAATGTATCTATTATTACTATATCTACCTTTCTCCTTAAGTATCCGAACTTCGAGTCCATTTTGATCGCCTTGTTCTCGAACATATCGTTTTGCCTTTTCCTCTTCAGATTCACCGTGTCTTCTTCGTTGCTCCATCTCCACTGATACGATGGCTGCCAATGATCTAGATATCTACGGAACACTTCTTCAAATATCTTCAAGCAACGTCAGCATGACGTGTAATAAGTACTTGTGAATGGGCAAGGTTTTTCTGTGTATTAGGTATCAAATTATAATAAATATTGTGCCTGTCACTTCTTGCTTTGTGTTTTCATTAACGGCTAATTGGAATATGAAACAAGGTGGTGTAATTTTCGTTTAAACATATATATGCGGCATAGGGTAAAAGGAGAGTTTAGGTTCGAGGCTAGTTCGAGGATTGTGAAATATGCTAATATGAATTAGGCCTGTTTCAAATGTCGAATATGTCATGTGTAGAATAAAATGCATTGCATTATTAACTTCAGTACTTTTAAGAAATTTAAGTTCATTTAAGTTCAGTACTTTTAAAATGCAATCCGAACGAGTTCTTTTTACGGGAGGCGATTACGTTCGACACATGATAAATTCGATGTTTGAAATAGGGCCTTAGTTATTATGTGTTTCAAGCAAATAGCTCTTGTCGCGACATTTACGAATGAATGATGCTTCAATATTTTAGTGGACGACTTGCCAGGAATGTCTGATTCAACCTTTCCTGCATTGCTTTCCAATACGTATCTTCTTGACGAGTCAAATCGTTTGGCATTATAGACAGAATAAAAAGATGAAGTTGTTCCACCAACAACAGTGCGCGGCACGAAAGGTTTAATTTACAAAAATAGTCGCAGAGGTTGTGCCCCGCACCTTCTATTTATTAATACCTTGATTTGAGTTTGCTCTTGATGACTGATAGAACCACAATCTCCGCATACTGCTTGGCGAAATGGTAAAGGATTTTTTGTAGACAAATTTGCTAAAATATTTTCCTGTCATTACAGAATGTCGATGTAAAAAACACATTGAGCCCTTGCCGCGCGCGCCATCGAGTTTTATTTATGATCACTAGAAGTGAAATTTTATTATGATGCGTAAATTAGACCACGAGACTCTCGACTTGTAAACTCCCCGACTAAAAAACCAAACTCGGTAAATAAAAAAACAATAGACTGGACTAATGTTTGGACTTATTTTTTTTTGACTAATTTACTTAAAATAGTTACCAAAATTTTGTACATCAAAGTATGTGCTGCATTACATGGCATGGCAGTATTGAAACACAAATCGAAATATGGTAAAGGTTTTGGATATTACGTGCCGAAACAACGGACGCATTTAGTCATCTTTTTACTACTTGCTTATTCCTCATTATTCTTCTTTATCAGTTCACTTTCCTGGGCTAGTACTAGAATGAGAACGAATGATGTGTATTTTCATAATTATTTTTTAATTAAATACTGTTACAATCCGGGGACGTTCGTCTTTTTGACATGAATTTTCACTACAAAACACATGTTTGGTCAGTTTGACCAAGGGGCTTTGATCAACACAACGCTACAAAGGAAAACTAACACATACTTGACGATACTTCAAACCTATTTGGTAATACATGGTTTTAACAGAAGATATGGTTTACCAGCGAACCCTGTTCTGTTCTTTCCGTCTTATATATAAATACTTTTTGGAATATTTTTGGAATAATGGTAATTGGGACCCTATGCTTAATTGCGTGTCCGTTCTTGAACTAATTCGTATTGAACCAAACTCAATGTAAATGACTTCCAAACGCAATTGCGTTCGCCATTGGCAGATGTGCTGCTAATAATTAGGCAGAAATTCGACATTTGTGTCCACTTTGTAGTTTGGCATTCTTGCGAAGTTGTTTTGAGTTGCTTTTAAAAAAAAAGCCGTTGTGATATGAACGTTTTTCTCACTATGGTCATTGCATCTTCCCCAGTAACAAGCATGGCGTAGCTGCTCGCGCCTCCTGGCAAGGTGTCACAGCGAATATCTTTCCAGGTGGACTGTACTTGAACGTGTCTTTTGGAGCTTGTTGTTTGTGTGGTTAACGTTTTGCATGTTTCTCCAAACTTAGTTGGTGTTTCCTTTGGCAAGATGATCAGAAAGTCATGCCAAAAAAACACAAAAGACAAAACAAAAAAAAATCAGGGAACGTTGTAATACCCGACAGACTAGGTAACTCTAACACCGCGCCGCGAGAGGCGTCTTCTAATATGGCCGATCTGTGAAAGATTTTTGGGGCGGATATTTCACACACCTCAACTCTCTCTTAACGTTCGCTTCAGGCAACAGCATATTCATTCATTTCCACTCCGGTATTATGCCTGGTTGTGAACTCTTTTGAGGTGTTTATCAAGATCTTTTAAATAACAGGACCATGTTGTGTATCACCCAGTATTAGTAACACGACAAACTCCACAAGACACGGCATCTGTTTTTATTACATCAACGTTTACGCTTGAATTATTTTCCACAAATATTGTCGTAAATTTGACCACAGTGTGTTGTTTAGGATCAGGAAAGGAGATGAACACCTTTTTCCTGGGTTAAAATTTAAATTACACACTCGAACAGGGTCCAATTTCTGTTTTGCGCGACCGTGATGCTTTTGATGGGAAACGGGTTTTACTATACGAAGCTTTGCGGCTGTTATGGTAAGGTGGTTGCATCTAATTATCAATTTTGTATCTCGCCGGATTTCCGCATTTGTCATTAAATTCGCTGTTGCATTGGCGTTGGACTACTCCGCACGTGATTATTTCGTCCAATCAAATAGCGCCTAATCGACGTATCCACCACTCCACAAAGAAACTCACAAAGAACACGAAAAATCGATAACCATGCTCCTGCATCTATGTTCTGCTTATAAAGGACACACAAAATCGAAATCGTCTGATAAAGAAAAATTTAATACCAAATACGAAGTAATTAATTCATCGAATTATAGTTGTTATTTTTTAAAATTAAATTGTTACAACTATATGATCGACTGTGCTGAATAATTTGCTGGCATATATAATCTAGTCTTCATCAAAAATGTATTCAAATGTCCACCAATTTAATATACTGACGTTTCTGGTTGTAATAAAATATCTAGTCGCTATATATTTGTTTTACAAAAATAGGGCCCTGTTCACATAACAACCGGGTAATCTCGTGAGGGTAGGGATAAAGTTAACTTTTGTAGTCACATGATAAAACGCAAACTAAGTTTCTTTAAAAAAAAAAAAAAAAAAAAAAAAAAAAAAAAAAAAAAAAAAAAAAAAAAAAAAAAAAAAAAAAACAAACATTATAGAACAACGCCAATAACGTCAACTCGAATATAAATCCGCAAAGCAAAATTGGACGTTGAACAAGAACTAGTGCGTATAAATTCGAAGCGTTAATTATACAAAAGTTGACCAGCTAACCCCGAGATAACTCGGAGGTGAAAAGGCCCTCTCGGTTCTTCAGTACGAATGGTTTACTTTTTTTTAACGATGTGAAATAAACACCCGAGATATCTTCGGGGGTAAGGGATAAACCCCGAGATAACTCGCCTCATGTTGAACAGGCCCATAGAGAACCAGAGGAAGTTATATACACTATGTATAGTCTAGACCACTTTCATAATGGCGACCAATTTAAATATTCATTATAAGAGCATCTAAATTAGCCTATTACTGGCCTCGTTTGTGCGTCTGCAATTCAAAATAAATCATTGTTTTGGCTAGCCATTTAGCCGCCGCTGCGTTCTATGTTTATATAGACAACGAGGACGAAATTCGTGAGTCTGAACGGACACAAATATTGAAAATGGCTTCTAAAAACGTATATTACAATTTTAATAAACAATACAGAAATGTCCGTGTTTTTAAATGTGAATTCAGAGGCAGATGATGTTTTAATATTAATGACTTCTCGAATCAGGTTGTACCAAACGATGGCGGACCCTGAATGCTTAAACCTAAATTTCCTTTGAATTTTCCTCATGAATTATTAATGATTTTATAAAATGTATTTATAAGTCCATAGTCGACCAGAACTACTTATGGACTATAAATACATTTGTAAAAAAATATATATGTATATATATATAATATAATAAAAACATAACTATATATATATTCATCAGAGTCCCGGTTTGGTCTTAAAAAAAAAAGTAATTATTCCAACACTCGAAATTTTCCTTCACCATAAATCACTTAAGAACATGTAGTTTAATCGAGTGAAAATGCCAATATTACTTGTATAATACCCCAGAATATTATCCCGGCATTACCACAACTAATAACATCACAACAAGAATCTCGTGGCTAGAGCTCTTATTCCGGCAAACGGCCAACCCGGAAGGAGTCCTTTGAAGTAGTTGCAATTTTTCCGCAACTGGTCCCGGTTTGTGATTTTAAAAAAAAAAAAATGTATATATTTCCAACACTCGAAATTTTCCTTTTTTAAAAAAAATATATATATATATATATATATATATATATATTAATATATATATATATATATTAATATAATAATATATATATATATATACAAATATATCAATATAGCGTTCGAAAAAGAATGTAAACCATTACATGTACTTAAGGGGCCAAAGTCTTACCAATCCATTCTCATTCGAAGTATTGGAAAAAAGACATTCAGATTACAACCATAAAATCTTGTTCGTATTGTAACCACCGAAACCGGACATTTTTTTGTTGAAAACAAAAACAAAACCAAAGAACAAAAATCAACTACAATGGAAAAAAAAAAAAAAATACAACAAAAGAACAAAAAAAACAAAAAAAAAAAAAATCAAAAAAACAAAAAAAAAAGAAAACAACAAACGACATCCAGAAAAAAAGAAAATGTACACAAAAGAAAACCAAACATCCGATCAGAGCTGATCATCCTGTGTTTTACTAGTGTGGTTGTGAATGTGTATTGCGTTGAGTTGAGCACTGAATGGCGATCAGAAATACGATTTAAGAAAACGACGAGTTGTGTCTATTATCCACACCAAGCAATGCAAGTCAAGAAACCCCTCGCGAAACAATGATACTAGACAAATCAAATCAATTGTTTCGCAAGGTCAATCTCGTTACTTGTATAAATTAATACGAGCACGAGGAGGGTTTCGAACGTCCGACTGCCAGCCAGCATTGAAAAAAAATAACACATTCATTGCATAGCTTATTGTACAAAACATAGCTTATTTAACATAATTTCCATTCATACATAACGAAGCTTCGCTTTCAAATCGTAACAGGTATGTTTTAACTACGGAGGATTCAGGCTTTAATGTTATGATAAGCAAAAAGTACTATCCCGACTCACGAACGTGTCATATTTATGGTACAGTCCGAAATTTGAAACTCAACATGTATTGACAAGAAAACATAAACCAGATAGTGGACAAGTGCATGATATACAGAGCGTAATAATGAATGTACGGGGAACCGAGGACGTTCCATAAAATAATGAGGTCCAAATATAAATAAATTTGGCCTCGTTTGGGTGGCCACAAACAACATCAGGGGGGGTGGGATTGATCCCGGTTTTAATGGTTGGCTATGCCGTAATTATGCCGTATTAAGGGGGACAAACGTTTTAATTTTAGGTTTCACTCAATAAAAAAATTGTAAAAATAAAACGGACAGTAAAACTTAACTAATTAGCGCTAATCGAACCAGTTGGTAAAAACTGTGACCAGAAATCTGACCTTTTTGAAAATTGACCTATCATTGTATCCTCGATTGATAATATGGTTGCTTTTTTTTTGAATGTTGCAAGAAACACAATAACAACGGAACCAGATAGTAATAGTAAGGGAAACTGGACTGTGGTTCAATTGCGTAAAAATAACGAAACGAGACGGTTTTTCCGCGTAAACTGATAGCGGAGGGCCCTTCGGATTCCAGTCGTCGCGTTGCCCGCGTTGAAAGACATGATATTAACAAATATAATCTAATTTGGTGGCCTCGTTAGCCACAAAAACCAGCTGGGTACTGGTTTAATCGGTTTAGGGTAAAAAACAAAAATAATTTTCTGCTGTAGAATAGCTGGGATATCCCTGAAAAGCAAAGAAATACAACGTCAAATGAACATGATGTTTCTACATTTGTTTCAAGGTCCCCACGAACGTGACTTCATGAGGAACGTGACTTCGTAAACTTTTGACGATATCCATTTATATATATATATATATATATATTAATATATATAAGTTTCGAAAAGAAAATGTAAACCTTTTACATGTACTTTAGAGGGCCGGGCAAAATTCTTACAATCCTTTCTCATTCGAAGTATCGGAATCAGATTCACCATCAAATAAAATCCTGTTTAGACATTTGTAACAGAGACTGGGAGAGGACAGGACGGCGGAGTCGGGGTGAGAGGGGGAGGGGAGGGGGCAGGGAGGGGGGGTGGGGGGGGTTTTTTAGTTAAAAAAAAAAATCCGATCAGAAGCGATATCCTGTGTGTATAGTGTGTTGTGAATGTGTTGCGCCTGAGTTAGAGCACTGAATGGCGATCAGAAATACGATTAGAACGACGTGTAGTGACTATATTCAAGCATGCAACTAGAAATATTACCTCGCGAAACAATGATACTATAAAAGAAGAAAAAACTATCAATCCATTGTTCTCGCAAGGTCTTCCCTAGTAACTTTGTACTATTCACACGAGTTTCGAACTCCGAACTGCAGCGCATAAATATAACACATTCATAAGCATACGCATATTGTAACAAAACATAGCTTCATACATAACGAAAAGCTTCGCTTTCAAAATCGTAAAAGGTAGTATTTACTACGGAGGATACAGCTTTAAGTTATGATAAGAAAAAAGTTTCTAATCCCGAACTCATAACGAATCGGTCATATTTAATGTACAGTCCGAAATTCGAAACTCATGGTATTGCCAAGAAAACTTAAACCATATGGAGATGACAATAAGTGCAACTGATATACTGTGCGTAAATGAATAACGGAACGAGACGTTCCATAAAATAACGAGGACCAAATATAATTAAATTTTGGCCTCGTTTGGGCCACAAACATCAGGTGGTGTTCGATCCGTTTTTAATGGTTTGGCTAGCCTTAATTATTCCGTATTAGGACAAACGTTTTAATTTAGTGTTTCACTAGTCAATAAAAAATTGTAACAAATATAAAATAAAACCGGACCAGTAAAAACTTAAATTTGTTTTCTTTTCACAAACAGTCCGAAACTTATTTTATTCAACAAATACAGAATTGGGAGGCTATCGACCAGTTGATAAACTGACCAGAATCCTGACCACTTTGAAAAATTGGACTGTCATAGTATCTGGTTGCTTTGAAATATTGGCAAGAAACAATATCAACGGAACCAGATAGTAATAGTAGACCTTGTTTTCAACTTGCGTAAAATAACGAAACGAAGACGGTTTCGATAAACTGAAAGCCCTGCAGAGGCCCTTCGATTCCAGTCGTCCGTCGTGGCCCGCGTTGAAATGACATGACTAAACAAATATAATCTAATTTATGCCTCGTTTGCCACAAAACCAGCTGGGTACGGTTTAAAAAATCGATTTAGGTATATAACAAAAACATTTCTTCTGCTGTAGAATAGCAGATATCCATGAAAGCAATGAAATACAACGTCAATGACTGATGTTTCTTATTGTTTTTTCATCAAGTGGACCCCACAATACGTGACTTTCATGAGGAACGTGACATCGTAACTTTTGACGATAAAACCATGTATATAGATATATATATATATCAATATATATACGTTCGAAAAGCAATGTAAAACCTTTACATGTACTTTAGCCGGCAAAAATCTTAACACAATCCTTTCTCCTCATTCGAAGTATCGGAATCAGAAATCAACCATAAAACCATGTTAGAAATTGTAACGACGTTTTTTTATTAAAATCCGATCAGAGCGATATCCCTGTGTTTAATAGTGTGGTTGTGAATGTGTTGCGCTGAGATGAGCACCTGAATGGCGATCAGAAATACGAAAGAACGACGTGTTGTGACTATATTCAAGCATGCCATCTAGAAATTACCCTCGCGAAACAATGATACTAGTACTATCAAATCAATTGTTTCGCACGGTCCTTCTCGTTAACTCTTATGTATAATAAAAATAATAATAATATACCACGATGTTTTCGAACCTCCGACCGGCAGCGCATAAATATAACACATTCATAGCAAAGCTTATTGAACAAAACGATAAGCTTTTCATACATAAACGAAGCTCCGCTTTCCAACATCGTAAAAGGTATGTTTAACTACGGAGGATTCAGCTTTATGTATATTGTAAGAAAAAAGTTTTCCATCCCGACTCAGAACGGTGTCATAATATTTAAAATAATATTGTAACAGTCGACAATTCGAAACATCATGGATTGCAAGAAAACTTAAAACCAGATAGTGGACATTAATTGCATGAAAATAACTGTGCGTAAATGAATGACGGAACGAGACGATACCATAAAAATAACGAGGTCCACAATACATACTTAATTATGGCCTCGTTATGCCGACAAACATCAGGTGGGTTCGAATCCGGTTAAATGGTTGGCTAGCCGTAATAATGCGAAATTAGGACAAACGTTTTTAAAAAAAATTTAGGGTTTCAAAAATTGTAAAGAAAATTTTAAAGTGGGGGACAAAAAATAAACCGGACAGAAAAACTCTAACTTTTACTTTCACAAACACAGTCCGAAACATTATTTTTTTTCAACAAATACAGAATTAGTCTAAACGACGCCCACCCCCTCACAGTTTTGATAAACTGACCCGAAATTCTGACCACTTTGAAAAATTACTGTCATTGTATCTCTCTGGTTGCTTGAATATTGCAAGAAACATATCAAACGGAACCAGATAGTAAAAATAGTAGACTGTGTTCAATTGCGTAAAAAAAAACGAAACCCCGAGTACGTTACGAAAACTGAAATCGATGGGGCCCTAACGATTCCAGTCGATCGCGTGGCCCGCGTTGAAAAGACATGAATTAACAAAATAATAATCTAATTCTGTGGCCTCGGTTTGCCACAAAACCCTGCTGGGTACGGTTTAATCGGTTTAGGTGTATAATAACCAAAAAACATTTCTGCTGTAGAATCAGCTAAAGGAGAAAAATCCATGGAAAGCAATGAAATACAACGACAATGACAGATGTTTCTTTTGTTTTATCAAGGTCCACCCCAACAAAACGATGACTTCATGAGGAACGGTAGACTTCGTAACTTTTGACGATAACCATGTATATATATAAATATAAAATATATATATAAGTTCGAAAAGAATGTAAACCTTTTAACATGTACTGACAACCTTTAAGAGAGTAGAAAAGCCGGCAAAAATCTTACTATCCTATCCTCTCTCATTCGAAGTATCGGAATCAGGTTCACCATAAAATCTTGTTAGAATTGTAACGACGTTTTTTAGTTAAAATCCGATCAGAGCGATATCCTGTGTTTATAGTGTGTTGTGAAAGTGTTGCGCTGAGTTGAGCAC
>JAYKKM010000106.1:827500-987814 GCA_035772405.1 Chrysogorgia sp. JL179-B06 | reverse complement strand
AGTAACAGTTTTATAAAGAGAAAAATTATTATAATATATTTGTTTTTTTCTACTCTAAGTACACATGACATATCTATACTGTATAAAACAATTTTAAAATATTTGACATTACATTAAGACAGCATCCTTTTCTCTCTTTGTTTTAGACACAGGTTGTTTATTCTCCACAGGCATTCTTATGGTTTTTCTTTTTGGTTTTGGGAAAAGAATAGTTGACATTTCGGATGCAAAAATTCTTGCACCATCCACATTCCCCACAGGCGTCTTCTTACAAATTATCTGCTAACCAAAATTATAGAAAGTAGACTATTTGTTATATATTAAAACTATCTAGGTTACCTGCATAGATAGTAAATGACTGCCTGTCAATTTGTTATGATGTAGTGGCTTAACATTGACAAAAATTGCCTAATAAGTCTGCATTTATAAACAAAAAAGTCTTGATAAATATAACCACAGAAATAGATAAATAAATAAATTAAACAATACAATTTATATATCAATAGCGTAAAAAGAAGTAAATATTTTAAAAAAATATATATGGTATATATGTACATTCTGTCGATATCTATTCCATAGAAAATACTCCACAACCTAGAATTTCCATAGAAAACTCAAATATGGCTAGATTTTAATTATAAAAAAAAAAAAACTCAATTAGAATATATCCTGAGTCCTAAAATCACTTACAATATTCTAAATGATTCTAAAGAACCACGATTACAATGATTGATGTTCTACAATGATAATATTAATTTAAATGGTGTAATATTGCTATTCACTGCAAGGTGTTTTTGATGAATTGCTGCCTCAGGCTCGAAGCTTCTGTTATTGCATTATCATACAGTATGTATGGGTGTATACTTCTCGATTGCTCATTGATCAAGCAAAGATTGGAAGCACAAACATTCTTATATACTAATGATAATGATATAAAACTTAAAGGAGCTATGTCACCGCGTGCGCATCTCTTCTGCGCATATTGTCAACTTGAAAACTACAGGCTGTAGTTTTCAAGTTTGCATATCCAAGATGGCGGCGTCAAGTGAAGGCGCACATGTCGGGAGACGCGAGAATTCGGGCGTCCGTATATACCTTTCTTTTACGATATTCGAGGCATGGAGAGATGCGAAATTCGAGGCTGGATACAAATCATGTAGTGAGAGCGACTTCGCCGCTCATTTGCTGTCGTTGGAATATCGCAGAAGGTAAAGATAATATAGTTCTTATTTACGTTTCAACTCGATTTACAGATATGGGGTCGGTTGTTCAAAGCCTGGATAAGTCGCTATCCGGCGGATAAGTCGCTATCCAGTGGATAACTTTTATCCACTGGATAAATCCGGTTGTTCAAAGCTTGGATAACGTTATTCACTCGTTATCCGGTGGATAAAGTTATCCATGCTAGATAGGTCGTATAACTTTTTATCCACTGGATAAAAACGTAGAAAAACAAACAGAAATGCCCGTCAATTTCATCTTGTGTATATTTATTGTGTTAAATCGACCTGAGAAACCTTTGAATTTATCACCGAAGAACAAAAACGGGTTAACAACAGCAAGATATTACTTTGGCAAAGAGAAAAATCCTCGCTTTATCAGCCACAATTCAAGTGGTAATAATGTCAGACCAAGGCTAATAAATTTGTGGCTTCGGGTAGCTATAAAGTATTAGCTTCCATCTTTTGAATCTCGTTTGAATATTTTGGTACCGTTTTCTGCAGCTGTTCATCATGCATGCAGTATTAAAAACATTCATGATTGACTGAACCCAAAGCGTTAAACAAGTAAATTCAAGCGAATAGGAAATGTTTTCTTCTCATGTCAGGTTTTGTATCTACAAAACATTTTGAAATTCACAGCACAATACCAAAAATAGCTTTATATTATTTCATTTTGGCAAACAAGTTAAACTTTCTGTATACTGTATCCGTGAAGAAAAAGGATAAAATTGTTGCAGCATCATCACAAAATAGCTATGAAATTATTAGCTGAGCAATAAACTGTTTCGTTTGTATTCAAATCGAATATCATTCATAAAAAACACAGGATAAACAACTCCAAACTGATTAACATGTTTATTACAAAAAATTGGAAATACAACGACAACAAAATCACTAAGAGGCATCGACAAGATTAATACACTAACTTGAAAAACGAAACTTGTCCTTCATTGGAAGCACTTTCCCAAGTAAAATAATTTAGCAGAGTGAACGTATATTCAGTTTTCATCTCAAATAGAATCTTTGCTAGCCATTTGTTTTTCTCTGTGTGCAAACTGCAAACTCAGAGTCAGAAATAAGATTGCATCACCCGACATCATCCGATGCCTTGACAACCAATCACAAACGCAAAAAAAACGGAATTAAATGAAGTCTTGTTATGGAGAATATTATGTTGGATCAAAAAGAAAGAAGTAACTTAATATTCTCTTGCTTTTTTAGTTTGGGCCGGTTGGTATAATGGGGAAATTTATAAATTTACATAGCATTAACGAACAGTTATCCAGTGGATAAATCTGTTATCCGTCGGATAGTTATCCACCTCGCTATCCACGCTTTGAACAACCACTTTTTATCCGCTGGATAACTATCCACTGGATAGAAGAGTTATCCGCTGGATAGGACTTATCCACCGGATAACTTATCCAGGCTTTGAACAACCGACCCCTGTAGTTTATATTAAACAACTGAACTACGTTTTATTTAACTATTTAAGGGTAAATATCTAACTATAAAAGGTAAATATCTCCAAGGTGTGGTGCCCGTGTGGGTAGCATCTATACTTTTACAGCAGGTCTTTTGGACCAAACTTCTTGAAAAATACAACAAGAACTTGAAAGAAAAGTTTTGAGCATCTCATTTCCCAACTTGGCATCATATATCCTCACGGCATTAATGAGCGCTTCTCTTAAATTTAACTCCTATCTGTTTATGCCTGCCATTAATGTAGTTTCTCCTATTCATGATTTTTTCTCCCTTTTTTTTTACTATAAAAGCACATTTTTTCCCTCAACCAACGCTACTAACTTCCAGATAAAGGGCCGTGGCTCAAAACGTCGAAGTTCTTATTGTATTTTTCAGGTAACAACTCTTTTGTTTATCAAAAAGGTTTGTTACACATGAAGTACATTATGTAGATATTGAAGTTGTCATACATGTACTTAAAATTGACATTATTTTAGCTATAGGGCATATAAAGCAAGAAGGCAGCTTACAGCCATTGACTGGAATTATCATGTAAACCGTAAACAGGCAAAATCAAAGTCAGGTGACAACATGGTCACAAGAAAGTATTTCGGGATCCTTGCTACAGTGGTTGAATAGTTATTTGATCGACAGACACCAACGTGTTGTTCTCGAAGGGATTTATTCCGATTGGCGGCTTCCAGTAAGATCCGGAGTTCCACAGGGATCAATTCTAGGGCCGCTTTTGTTTCTTGTTTTTATCAATGACTTACCTAACTATATTCATTCAGCCAACCGCACTTTGGGTCTTGTGAAAAGACTATGCAGGGATTTTCTGGACTCCGAAACTCGCAAACTCCTATACTGCCAAATTGTACGCCCCATATTGGAATATGCAAGTGAATTATGGTCTCCATACACCAGATGATATTGGAAAACGTGCAACGCAGGGCAACAAAATTTATATTAAACTATCCTGATCACCTTAATTACAAACAGCGCCTCCTTAAGTTATCCCTGCTACCTTTGGAGCATAGAAGAGATTTGAAAGACACAATTCTCTTATTCAAACATAGATTAGGCTTAATAGTTCTAGATTACCCATCCTTACAACAGTGCTCTGTCCAAAATCGTATAATTACCCGAAATTTTTCCTCCCTAAATTACAAGACACAGCGAGCATCTCAAAATTATTTAAAATATTCCTATTTTCACCGTGTGGTTTCCACCTGGAACTCGCTACCATTAGACGTCAAAAGTTCAACCAACTTAGTAACTTTTAAAAAGTTATCTTGGATTATTACACGATGAAACTTGATTCCTATATTCTTCCTGACGAAAGACGTACTGTACTTAACTAATTTTAGACTAAATACTGTAATATCTTACTAATTTAATAATTTATTAAGTTTTTTTAGCCATCAGGGGTTTGATGTCAATTGGGGCTTTGCCCTGTTTCTTTCTCCTGTTGTCACTGTAAAGCTGATAACTAATTTAATAAATTCGGATTCAAATTTGGCACTATTTGCAGATGATTCGATATTGTATAGAACATTAAACTTCCCTACTTCGCAATCCCTTCTCCAACAAGATCTCGAAGGCCTTCACAGATGGAGTTTGGATTCTAGCATGTCCTTTAATGTCCTGAAATGTAAAGCTCTTCATATCTCAAAAAACGAATTCCTAGCAATTGCTGGTCATATCGATTGGGTTCTGCATACCTGGAGTGCGTCCCTTTTATTAAAGATTTAGGTTGTCGTCATTATCCTGTGACTTGCAGTGGGGAAGACATATCGAGGAAATGGTTTCCAAAGCAAACCGGAAACTTGGATTGATAAAACGAGTTTGTTGGCACATTACAGATAAAAATACCCGAAAAATTCTTTTTTGCTCCTTGGTCCTCCCACATCTCGAATATTGTTCCAGTTTATGGTCACCATCGACAGTCAAACATCGAGCCTTGGTAGAGAATGTCCAGAGGAGAGCGACTAAGTTCATCCTAAACTACCCACCACGCGAAGTTTCGTACCAGGACAGACTAAGAATTCTACGTCTTTTGCCGCTAAGATTTCGTAGAGAACTCAAGGATCTAATACTGCTATTTAAATGTCGTTCCGGTGTAATACATCTCAACTGTGAAAAATATTTTTCTCCAGTTCCAAGCCGTTACTCAACTCGAAACTTTGATCCGAACAATCTTAAAATAATAATTGACTATAAGCAAAACTATTACAGAAATTCTTTTTTTCCAAGAGTTATCGAACTATGGAACAATCTACCACAGGATTTTAAAAAATGCCAGTCCGTTGCAAATTTTAAATCAAAACTGCATAAATATTTTTCGGACAGGCTGCAAACGTACACTCCGCCGTAATTGGACTTAGATACTGTTCGACTTATAAAATTGGATAATTGTATTTTAGTGTATTGTTTCTGTTTGGGGTCGGTTGTCAATTGGGAATTGTTTCCTGTTACCTTCTCCTGTCACTGTTTTTGTAAATATGTAAGTTGCCCTTTGTTGTAATTGTGACAAATTAATTAAATTAAATTAAAAATCCCAGGACCAGACAGTGGGATAGGAAGGTCGTCAAAATAGCAAAGGGATATGAATATATTCCAGCACTGATATCCAGAATATTGAGGAGAAGGGCAGTTAATTTTGGGAGTGTCACACAAAAAGCTTCCCTCAATACAAGTGACCCTGCCCTGATTGCCCCAACTACTGCCCATGTACCACCACCACCAACAAAAAACATTGTAGAGCGAAGAAGCCGATTTGCCAAAGAGTAATAGCGCTCCGTCGAGATGACGTCAGTACAGATGTTTGTCCGCTTTTACCCATAATTCTTGCGGCCATAACAAAAGAAATAGCTCATTTGCAATCATTTGTGAGTCAAATTTGGTTTGTTTGTCCGCTTTTTGAGCTATTAATAGCAGCCAGACTCTACGCTATTGGACCGGCCTTGAACTTCTATAAATACAATAAATACAAATAAATACAATAAAGTCATTAAAAGAATTTCAACCATTTAAATAGATTTATAACATGTATGTAAAAAATCAAACTTCATATCATACAAATTGACTATAAGACCAACTGCTGGTAAATGTTTCTAAAAACTGAATGTGCAGACCATCATTTCCTAGCCTATGTACAGGTGCATATTTCTCTGGAAGTTTGCAGGTTTATAAGTAATATATAAAGTACTGTGGTGTAGTTTGTGTGGGAAAATGAGGTTATGCACAAAAATGACAAATACTGTATATTCAGACTAGGCTTTGCAATTGCAATATACATCAACATATGAGACTTTCACTACATGTAGTTAACTTGCTAAAAGTCATTGGCAAAAATTCCTTTTTATATTTCAAATGCTGGACATTCAGTTCATTCAAACGTTGGCCAGTTAATATATATTTTGAAGAAAACAAAATGAACAATTACGCTATAAATATTAATAAAATTGAATAACATAATGTCAGTGGTCCCTGTATCCCAGTTACAGCTACAATCCCTGTCCAAAATAGTTTTACAAGCCTTGAAATCGATGACGCGATCGAAGACGAAGAGAGTCAATACACCACCTTCCCAGAGATTGTAGAACATGATGAACAAGCAGAGGAGCCGAGTCGCAATAACAAAGATAACCGTTCGAACCAATACCATTTGAAGACAAAGAAAACCCCTGGAAACATTACAGCAAAACCGCAAGACCCTACGAAACCAAGAGAGAAAATTACCCTTGTCATAGGCGACTCCATGGTCAAGCACATAAATAGCCAAAAGATCGAAAGGGCTGCTCGCAACAAGTCAGTCTGTCACTCATACAGTGGAGCCAAAGTGAAGCAGATAACAGAAAAGTTCAAGAATGAAAATGATGGGGAATATGATAGTGTGATCCTTCATGTTGGGACCAATGACCTGGTTGATTCTGATGGAGAGAAAGTGGCAAAGGATATGGATGACCTCATCAATGAAGTAAAAACCCATACAAAGAAGATTGCTATCTCAAGTGTCGTCCGAAGATATGATGGTAGGGTCCAATCAAATCAAATAAATCAATATAATAATTTATTAGAAATCTTATGTCTGAAGCATAAAATTACTTTTATAAATAATAATAACATAAATGAGTCTCGACTTAATGGCTCAAAGTTACACTTAAACCAATTAGGCGATAAAGCACTGGGCAGTGCTTTTTGCTCATATGTAAAATCGCTTAGAGTTACAACCACAGGTTCTATACAAGGTTCCTCAAATGGCAGAAATGTCCATTTTTTTCCCAAAGTTCATGGTCATTGGAACACAGAATGGACAACGTATCTGAACTATGTCAGGCGAATGCTGACATGACACCGACTATAGATAATATTAGTTGTAATGATCATAATAATGTGAGTAGCGATTTTACACTTGCATGAACTCAATCCCT
Organism: Chrysogorgia sp. JL179-B06; assembly: GCA_035772405.1. Taxonomy (NCBI): domain Eukaryota; kingdom Metazoa; phylum Cnidaria; class Anthozoa; order Scleralcyonacea; family Chrysogorgiidae; genus Chrysogorgia; species Chrysogorgia sp. JL179-B06. Next base: position 980,694 of record JAYKKM010000106.1, on the reverse strand, counting down.
AAAAAAGAGGTTTTAAGATGGCTTTTCTTAACATTGTCAGTTTTAACTAAGAAATTGGATGAAATTAGATTTTCGATGACAAACAAAAATATTGATTTAATAGGTCTCAGTGAAACCAGACTAAATGAAACTATAACTGATAACATGATGAACTTGGATGGTTATGACATTGTCCGAAATGACCGTACAAGAAATGGTGGTGGTGTCTGTATTTACCTACGTAGCTCCATTAATTATAACATTAGGTCAGATCTAGTTCCACCAGAATTAGAGGCTGTTTGCCTAGAAATTATTAAACCTCACAGTCGACCTTTCCTTGTCACAACGGTGTACAGATCACCAAATACACCATCTGCATTTTTTGATAAATTTGAAAATTTAATTCAAACTATGGATGATGAAAACAAGGATATATATATTCTTGGAGATTTAAATTGTGACATGTTGAAAGCAGTTTCTGATGCACCAACCAAAAATTAAAAGCATTACTTGAGGTATACCAATTATCTCAATTGATTGATGAAGCAACTCGAGTAACCATGACAACTTCCACTCTCATTGACCACATAATTACAAACAAACCAGAGAAAATCTCTGATTCTGGTGTTATCCACTCAGGAATCAACGATCATAGTTTGGTATATGTAATTCGGAAAATATATGTTACTGAGAAAAAGCAAGAAAATATTGTTGAGATTAGGAACATGAAAATTTTTGATAATCAACAATTTATTGATGACTTGCTCAATCAACATTGGGAATATGTTTACTTTTTCGGTGATGACCCAGATACAATGTGGGAAATTTGGAAGCAATTATTCTTTGAAATTTTAGATAAACATGCGCCACTTCAACAGAAAAAAATTAGATAAAAAAAACTCCCTTGGATCACAAGCAATGTTAAAAAGCTTATAAACATGAGAGACAAATTAAAAAGAAAAGCCATTCTTACTAAACTTGAAACGGATTGGATAAATTATAAAAATGCCAGAAACAAAGTAAATATTGAGTTAAGAAATGCCAAAAAAGAGTATTACTCCAAGAAGATTGCTGGTCAAAAGTTCAACCCTAAAGAGGCTTGGAAAACAATAAATAGCTTACTATGGTCGAAACAATAAACCGACAATAGTAAACGAACTAAATATAAATGGAAATACACTGACAAATACTAAAGACATTGCAGATGGCTTTAACAATTTCTTTACTGATATAGGCCCTGATTTAGCTGGCAAAATTGATACTTCAAATGACAACTTTCAGGACTATATTAAGAGTTCAGAGTCAGAATTCAGTGTATTCAAGCCAATAGAAGTTGACAATCTTTGTCAACTCCTTCATGGGCTTTGCAGTGCTAAAGCTACTGGCATTGATAAAATTTCTAATAAGATTCTTAAGATTGCGGCACCAATTATCTCAGATTCATTAACATTCATCTTCAATCAGGCTATTACACTATGTTCGTTTCCAAATGAATGGAAAATAGCTCGAGTAACACCACTTTATAAAAATGGCCAGCGGAACCTGCCTGGGAACTACAGGCCAATTTCAGTGTTACCAGCTATAAGTAAAGTTATGGAACGAATTCTCTATAATCAATTATATGACTACTTGACAGAAAGTGAACTACTTTCAGAACATCAATTTGGTTTTCGTAAATTTCATTCTACGTCAACTGCATTACTAGACTGTACAAACAGCTGGTATATAAATATGGACAAAAAACTGTTCAATTTAGTAGTATTCATAGACCTAAAAAAGGCTTTTGATACAGTCGATCACCAAATTTTGCTAAAAAAATTAGAACTATATGGAATCAAAGGGAAAGCATTATCCCTATTGAAATCATATTTAGAAGAACGTAGCCAAAACTGTCAAATAAATGGCATTGTCTCATCAGGGCGAAAAATTAAATGTGGTGTTCCTCAAGGCTCGATCTTGGGGCCACTATTCTTTTTATTATACATAAACGATTTAGCTGAATGTCTAAATGAAACTAAACCACGATTATTTGCTGATGACACAAACTTAACAGCCTCTGGTGAGACAATACATGATGTTGAGATTGCAATGAATTCTGACTTAGAAAATCTAAGGAAATGGTTAATAGCCAACAAACTTAGTCTGAATGTAGCAAAAACAGAGTTTATGTTAATCGGCTCTAAACCAATGATTAGCAATGTCTCTAACTCACAACCAAATGTCAGTATAGAAAATAAACCAATTAAACAAGTGTTTGAAAGCAAAACTCTAGGAGTGACTGTTGACCAAAATCTATCATGGAAAAGTAATACTGAATATATATGCAAGAAAATAACATCAGGGTTAGGTGCTCTCCGACATGTAAGAGAATTTGTCGACAGACACACTCTTCTTTCCATCTACAATGCACTTGTTCAACCGTATTTTAACTACTGCTGTGAAGTGTGGGATGTATTTGGTGCAACTCAATCAACACGGTTACAAAAGCTCCATAACAGAGCTGCTAGAATTATTGGAAATATGAGCAATGAGATTGACCACAAAATTGCATTAAATGCCTTAGAATGGCAGCCTCTTAAAATACAAAGAAAAAAATCAAAAGCTAAGATCATGTTCAAAGTTTTAAATAACATGGGATCAAAGAGTCTTACTAAGCTTTTTACTTATAAGAAAGAGAAGTCCGACTACAATCTTCGGAACATTTCAAATACTGTTTGTTTACCACAACCACGCACCAATAACATGAAAAAGAGTTTCCTATATGATGGAGCATCTATATGGAACTCTTTGCCCATGGAAATAAGAGAGAGCAAGACCCTGACATGTTTTAAAAATAAAATCGCTACTCATATCCTAGAGTAAGTGTTATGTAAGTAAAATAGGAACATATTGTAAATAATGACATTCTTTTAAATAACCTTTGCATTAAGGAGGATGCTGCAGTCTTCCCAGGGTGCTTTACCTTGGGGCGGAGGGTTCTGGGGAGGCTGCAATATCCTCCTTTCCTTTCCTTTACATAAACTGTTTTATAGTAGTGTACATGCCCATCGTGGAAATCAGCTTTTGTTGTCATTGTAAGCGTGCTTAAATAAAGTTTATCATCATCATCATCTTATTTGCAACACAACACATGAAGGGCAGACTCGTCTGTTCCTTTGCCAAGATGACCATGGCGGGCAAGAACAAATTGCCTATAGGCCGCCTTTCTGAATGCCCTGGTACTGTTGTCCTCCCGGTCATTGCGTATGTCCCCAGTATTTCTAATACATAGCTCCAATACATCCGGGTCAAGACATAACTTTGTAAACCGGGAAGAATATGTGATGCATTTTTTCAGCTTGCAACACTTATTTTCTATCTCTTGTGGCATTGGTCTACATCTGCCACAATCGCACCAATCTGGTGCACTACTTGGTTTTGGGTCCTGTACTGGACCTGGGCTCTGGGTGTCACTGCTGTTATGGGTATGTGGTTCATCAACCAGCTGTTGTGATGATGATGCCCCAAACACACCCACATCTTCATCCAGTTCATCCTCCATAATTAATAGGGTTTCTACATAATCCATACTTCCAATACCTCTTTTCAAGCTTTGAATTGAAAGCTTTCTTACCATACCCTCGTCTAATGTGCAATAAAATCCTAAAATAGGTAGGAAATAACTTAGATTATATATTTTGCTCTGTAAATATTGATAGTTACACATGCAACAAGTATAAGGTGCATCTAGATCTTTGGTGGGTGATACAAAATTGCACTTGTTTGTTTTTGATAACAATAATGGTATTGTTTAAAGGCTCTTGAAAATTGCTATGGTTTTTGGTAGCAAAAACAACTGCAACAGTATATATGTTATTTAATAAGTAAATAACATAACAGAGGTTTCAGTGGGCTGCCGGCCCCAAATTATATTTAAAGTGGCCTATCCTTCACATATTGTAAGAAAATGCAAGTTTCTTTTTGTAATATAGTAAGTGCTCTCTACCTTGAAGTTGCTTCTTGTGCCTATGGCATACAGCCATATACATACTTTTTACATTATAAAATATTTATATTGAGGGTCAGAAGGTAAACACAAAATGTATGTATACAGAGCTCAAAAGACAAAGAACAAAAAATATTCACTCATTTTGTTGTATTAGCGAAAACGGTCTACCTTAACATCCTGGTGTTCCTTTTGTTTTGACTTTCTTCTGACTATACGGCATCGTGGCTTAAACGGAAACCTTTCGCTTTGCTGGCACGTTTCTTTCTGCCTCTGTTTTCACGCTGCCTGTCTGAATTTTCTGCCATTGCCTGGCAGTAACAGAATCACATAATGTATTGTTATATCAAAGGCTTTCATAAAAACAAATAAAGGTCATACAAGTGAGAACTATTGATTCATAGACTTACCTTATTCGTACAAGGTTTATTACGAGTATCACACTGACAATCATGTGTATTATTTCCTTTGCAAGGACATCCTCGAGTTCCATTCTCCTTTCTCCTTGTACTGCATGAATTCTTACAATTACAATGGCTTGCCTATATCAAATGAAGTCACAGTCAACTGATTAACAAATTTAAACAAAATAAGTCAGAATTTGCATATATCGAAGCAAGTACCATGTTGATTTGCAAATATTGTTTCACGTTGAATCACTGCTTGAATGCTTCTCTCATCTCATCGCGGCATGTTATTCCAAGCGATTTCCGATAATTTCCTAAATAATTTTCATATGCGCAGAAGAGATGCGCACGCGGTGACATAGCTCCTTTAAGAAACAGCTCTGGCAAATATCCATAGACCCTAAAGATCGACCCAAAAGCGCTTTTGTTACCAGTTCCGGCCTATTTGAATTTAACAGAATGAGTTTTGGTCTTAAAACAGTCCTGGCCACCTTTCAACGAGCGATGGAAATTGTGTTAGCTGGATTAAAGTTCGTTACTTGGACGATGTCATTTGTTTCGGACGAGATATGCACAAACACAACAACCGGCTGGGAGTAATCCTTCATCGATTTAGAGCACACAACCTGCAGGTTAAATTAAAGTGCCAATTTGCCGCCACCGAAGTTTCATTTTTAGGTCACCAAGTTTTGCAACAAGGGGTAAGCCCAGACCCAGGAAAGGTCACCACGATAAGAAACATCCCCAGGCCAACATGCATGCGGTTCGTAGTTTCCTAGTGCTCGCGGAATACTATAGGCGGTTTATTAAGAATTTCGCGACGCTAGCTGCGCCGCTAACCAAATTAACCACAAAAGAGGCAAGTAAACGCCCGTTTTTGGACAAACGAACGCGTAATCGCTTATGCACCCAGAGCACTGTCGGATCGCGAACGCAAATATGCCAAAACGGAGAAAGAAGCCTTAGCAATTCACTACAGAACAGAGCATTTATAGGACATCATTTTAAGATTGTCACAGACCACAGTGCACTTAAGTGGCTGTCTAGTATTAAGCCTAAGGGGCAGATAGCATGTTGGATAATGGACCTGCAAGAATTTCAATTTTCCGGGAACATCGGGTCGGAAAACTATCAGAACGCAGATGCATTATCTCGACTAATAACGCCTGAAAGCGAGTACCCGACATCTGATATCTCTTGTGGAGTAAAATCGTTCAACAAATATTTAGTTACTCCTCACAAAGTTTTGCACTCGTTCTGTAGTGCTGTGTTACGCGGTCTCTTAATTCTTATCCAATTCTTTCAACTACTTCCGTCACGCCAATCTTTTCGCAGTATTTTCTGCCCAAACAATGTCACGAACATACGACCACATGTTCGTGACATTGTTTGGGCAGAAAATACTGCGAAAAGATTGGCGTGACGGAAGTAGTTGAAAGAATTGGATAAGAATTAAGAGACCGCGTAACACAGCACTACAGAACGAGTGCAAAACTTTGTGAGGAGTAACTAAATATTTGTTGAACGATTTTACTCCACAAGAGATATCAGATGTCGGGTACTCGCTTTCAGGCGTTATTAGTCGAGATAATGCATCTGCGTTCTGATAGTTTTCCGACCCGATGTTCCCGGAAAATTGAAATTCTTGCAGGTCCATTATCCAACATGCTATCTGCCCCTTAGGCTTAATACTAGACAGCCACTTAAGTGCACTGTGGTCTGTGACAATCTTAAAATGATGTCCTATAAATGCTCTGTTCTGTAGTGAATTGCTAAGGCTTCTTTCTCCGTTTTGGCATATTTGCGTTCGCGATCCGACAGTGCTCTGGGTGCATAAGCGATTACGCGTTCGCATTCGTTTGTCCAAAAACGGGCGTTCGCATTCGTTTGTCCAAAAACATGGTGGCACCGTTCTGGTCCTTCCTGTTCGTTTCATAAACTTGGAAGTTTACAGACATCTCGATTGCTGTGGTGATATCCACCCTCACCCAGGACCAGTAAACTCTCATGATGGTCTATCTCGATCAAGCATTCCCGCGAGCTCGAGGATTTCTTATTCTCCGTCGCAGTTAAAACAGATATTTCATGTGTCAAACATCTTTACTCAACAGAATTTGGCTCTGGATAATATTCTACTTCGGCAAAAACTTTCTCGAAATGGATTACTACGTCCAACAGTCGTTCACCATTTGGATGCCTCAAGGAAGCCTATCCCAACGTATATTTCACCGAGAAGATGCACTGGAAAGAAAATTAAAAGTTTGTTTCAAGACATAACCGCGAGAACTGCATATTAATAAATCTGAACGGAACGAATTACCATCATTTTGTGCAATCAACGTCATCAAAGTGTATCGGTGCAAGGTCCTTTTGTTCTTCAAGTGTCAAGACTATTCCCACAAGGATTACTTCACGTGCCATTGACTCTTGTTCGTCGCCTCTAAACGACAAGAATCGATTGCGCTCTTCACATTGTTTAAAGCGTATTGAAATACTCCATCAACCTAATATCATCAACAGTTGGAAACTACCTAGTTTTTTGAATGCCAACGTCAGATCGTTGTTTTCAAAAACTGATGAGCTGGCCTTGCAAATGAACCAACATCATATCAGCCTAACTGCTATTACCGAGTCCTGGCTTCATAACGGTATTGACAGCAGTTTAGTTCACATCTCGGGATATACTTTGTTTCGACGTGACAGGTCACTTGGTCGTGGAGGAGGTGTTTGCGCGTATGTGTCTGACATAATTCCATGCAAGCGGCGTTTTGATTTGGAAAATCCATCCTTCGAGTGTTTATGGCTTTGGGTTAGACCCCATCGCCTCCCAAGATCTATTACAGGGATTTTTATAGGTGTTGTATACAGTCCTCCCGATACATCTGCTCAAGATCAGCTCAATTTGATCTGTTATCTCACTGAGAATCTGGATATTATTCGCAATGAGTCTCCCGATTGCGGTTTAGCACTTCTTGGAGATTTTAATCATTTGGATATATCGGATATTCTGAACAGCCATAACTTAGTTCAAGCAGTTAACGAACCAACTAGAAACTCTGCCATTTTAGACCTAATTATTACTAACATGCAAACTTATTATAATAAACCAACCATCCTCGCCCCAATTGGAACTTCGGATCACAATGTGGTAGAATGGTTACCTTGCTGTAATAATATTTGTACTACGCGCCCTAACAATAAGTGCCAATTGCGCCGCTTTCCTCGATCTGAACGTGACGCTTTTGGCCGTTGGCTGACGTCACAAGATTGGTCTTTCAATGACTCAAATTTGGTTTCGGTTGAAGAATTATCGATGTCCTTCACTTTAAAGATCTCCCAAGCTATTGATAACTTCTTCCCTCTACGATCGATCAAATTACATCATTCAGATAAACAGTGGATGACGGCATCTATTAAAAAGCTAATATCAGAGCGCCAACAGGCATACCATAGTGGCAACAGTCATCTTTGGCGACATTATAGGAACAAAGTGAAATCAGAAATAATTTTGAGGAAGAAGAAATTTTATTCTGAGAAAGTTCAACATCTTAAGAAAACGGATTCCAGAAAGTGGTGGAAATATGTAAACCAGATTTCTGGCAGATCAAGTGTATCTTGTTCCTCACCTATTGTTCTTGAAAAGAATGGTATTGTTATGACACCTGATGAACTTGTTAATACGTTGAATAATTTCTTCGTTTCCGTCAATGCTGATATTCCGGCTTTTGATCTATCAAAATTACCAACTTTCTTACCATCTTCTGATCAAATACCAGTAATTTATCCTTACCAAGTCTGTGAGAAATTACTTAAGCTTAATCCGCATAAAGCGATTGGTCCGGATAAATTGCCCCCGCGCATTTTTAAGGATTTTGCTTATGAGTTGGCTGAGCCTATTACTGATATTTTCAACATTTCTTTGAATACTGGCGTCGTTCCAACGATTTGGAAAGCTGCTGATGTAATACCAATTCCAAAAGAGTCACCACCAAAAATTGAAAACGATCTCCGCCCGATATCGTTGACGCCCTGTCTATCGAAAGTGCTTGAAGAATTTGTTGCTACCTGGATGTTGGAGGATATTCAAAGTAAAATAGATCCACGCCAATTTGGCTGTTTAAAGGGTACTTCAACCTCAATGTGTCTATTGGATATCTTCCATAGATGTTTGTCTAGTTTAGACAAGTCTGGAAACACCTTACGAATATGTCTTTTGGACTTCAGCAAAGCTTTCGATAGGATAAATTTAAACATTCTCGTCGTGAAGCTAATTGATTTGGGGGTTCGTAGATCTATATTGCCGTGGATTGCAGCTTCCTTTCAAATAGAAAACAACGAGTGAAGTTGGGGGAGTCTATATCTGAATGGGCTGACGTCAATGCTGGGGTACCCCAAGGTACAAAGTTAGGCCCAATTTTGTTCTTGGTCATGGTTAATGACCTTGTACCTCCAAATTGCCAACATTGGAAGTATGTGGACGATGTATCAATTTTGGAAGTGATACCCAGACATGGCCAGTCTACCATACAATCAGACTTGGATCACATCGCTGCGTGGTCTACCTCCAACTATATGAAGCTCAATCCCAAGAAATGCAAGGAGCTGAGAGTATGTTTTTTACGTAATCCACCTTCTTTGTCACAATTAGCAATTGACAGCACCCCTGTGGAAGTCGTGGAATGCCATAAAGTTCTCGGGGTGCAAATTCAGAATAATCTGAAATGGTGCAGCCACGTCGATGTCACCACCAAAAAAGCTGCTAAACGCCTTTATATCCTTCGCATTTTGCGACACAGTGCAGGTGTACCACCAAGTGATTTGTTAACCATCTATATTGCCTTGATACAATCGATTTTGGAATATGCATGCGTGGTATGGCATAGCAGTTTACCATCATTTTTGGCTGATAAAATTGAACAGATTCAAAGGAGAGCTCTGCGTATAATATATCCATATATGTCCTATAGAGAAGCTCTTGTTGCGTCTGGTTGCCCACGACTAACAGATAACAGACAACGTCTATGTTTAAACCTCTTCAATAAAATAAGAAAGAATAGCTCTTTCACAACTAGCCAGTTTTATCCCCCAGATGAGGTCAAGCGCGCATGGTCGACATTTGCGCAGTAACAACAACCTTTCTCTTTATCGTGTAATACGGAACGATTTAAGCGCAGTTTCTTCCCTTCGATGACAAGTTATTTCAATCAAATATATAATGCATAATATAATCATATAATACATGTATGTCCTTTTTAGCTCTGCTAGTATATGTGTTTTACAAACTGTTTCTTATAAAACTGGATTTTGTAACCGGAACCAGTCCTCCGGATTTCACAAATGTAATTTGCATGCTTGTATATACATTTGTATATACAACATTTTAGTTAGTTATTTCACTAATACCAATGTAAATATAAAGTAATTCACCAAAATGGTGCGATTTTATATCTTATTAAACCAACATTATTATTATTATTATTATTATTATAAAATAGCAGTTAACGAAATCTCTCGTGACGAGATTACGGACAAATCCTGTTTAATTGCGATAAATCCGACAATTAACTTAAGACACTTGAACGACAGGATAAGGATATCGCGTTAATTATCGCCTACAAAGAACATGGTAAGGACAGGCCAACCTTTCACGAATGGAAGTAGAATTCAACTTTATGCAATCTTTGGCACAACTACGATCGTTTGTTTTTGCGAAATGATTTACTCGTTCAGTCAAAACAAGTGTGCTCTCCCCATCCGGACTACGCACTGGTCATACCACATTCTCTGGTACCCAAAATACTGAAAGGCGTGCACGATAGCCCCTTCTGCGGTCACTTACAATCATGGAATAATTACATTGGGACACAATGAAGGCTCATTGCTCTTTAGCAAGTGTGCCCTCCCCACCCCCCACCGATCAATGTTGAGTACCAAATTCTGCTCCCCAGAACTTATCACCGAGGTACAACATTGTACGGTGGGGGATAGGGGGAGGTAGAATAAAATGTATACCGATAAAGAGACGAAAGCAAAATTATATTCATTAGAAGCTAATTGTTTTCAAATCCTTAAATGGCCAGCAGTAATGTGTTAATGTGTATGGGTTCCCTGCTGGCGAAATAATTCCTGTGGGTTTCCCAGTTCGTTTGTAAACATGGCGGCTGGTGTACAAACTCGACAGCAATGCATTGTACATTTGGTAACTTACAGCCGTGCCGATATGCAGAAATTTCTTAACAGAGAGGCGTTCGCTGCTATGGTAGTGGAAGCATTTGAGCAACTGCACATTGCAAAAGTAGTGCATTGGGTTGTTGCTCAAGAGAAACACCACGATTGTAAAAAAAGGGAGGAATTTGGTCTGCACTATCACATGGTTCTTAAGTTGACACGTCACACAAGATGGTAAGGGCGAGTTTGCAGTCCAAAAACGATATTCGAGTGAATTTCAGCTCTGCTCATAACACTTATTACAGTGCTTTCCAATATGTCACAAAAGACGATAATTTTATTCTCTCAGCCGGTCACCCTCAACTGAAGGACCCACCAGCGACTGAAAAAGCGATACAGGCAAAGAAAGATAAGTCGAAAGCGAGAAGGGGAAAAGGAAAGAACGTCGAAATCATTCGTCAGCATCGTATTATAAAGAGTCGATTAGAGCTTATTGCTCTGGCTAAAAGTTAACTTGCTCAAAAATTTAGCTTTTTCGGAGTTAAAATAATTTGTTTGTACCGTTTCGGCTACAACTTACAAACAAAGTATGTATGAAGCAGAAGAAGGAGGGGAAGACCACTTTGGCAGAGTTTATAGCCAACAGATGCAGGAAAAATGTAGACGAGGCGTTGTCGCTAGTCAAAACGTTTGAGGAAGCCCCAATGAAATTAGCACGACTTCAAAAGAGTTGCGGATGGATTGCACCCTATCTCTGCTTCAGCAAAACAATATCCCATTAACGAGTTTCTGTGGTGCCATATTCAATGCCTTAGAATTGGGTCGCATTCAAGGCATAGGTTGTGATTTTGAACGACTTTCGCTGGCATCCCCCTCCATGATTGTCTGGGGAGATTTACTACAGCTGCTCGAAGGTGATACTGTCCACCTTCTTGCTGCCCTGCCCCAAAGAATGTTTGTGCAAACGACATCGAATTCGACAGAGACATGCCTTTCTTTGCCACTGCAGATGCCCCACTCGTGCTTGATGCAGGTCAGATGGGTCTTCTTTAATTTCTGGCAACAAATCCCACAAGAGTTGCAAAAGAATCTACCGCCCTGTCCCAGGTATTTAAAGTCAACAATCAGCCGTGCGAAACAAGTGCCAGTGACTTAATTATAGACGTTAGCACAGTACTCCACTGAAATAGCCCTGGTTTTGCAGTAAATTACTTTTCCCCTTCGCAATTTTTTGGTAGTAGTGATGCATACGAACTCAATAAACTATGTATAGCTGCTAAACTGGCTGTGTTTCCGGTATATGTAACAGTACTCCATCTAAACTGTAAATATAACTTATAAGTGATATCAAGTTTTAGTTATGATGCAGATGGAGTACTGTTGAAAATATTAGTAAAATTAATTAATTGATGACTTAAATTCTACAGACATATGTGATTTTGTATCTAGAAAAAGACATGGAGGGGGATAGTTGCTTACAATGGTATTTATTAGGAAGAAATCCGGCAAACTGGTGGAGTACTGTGGTGTGTATATACAATAAAAGCATGTTTGTGGGCATGGAGTTATATATATACATTGGACATGGAAGAAAGGATTACTGATTACTTAAAAATATATAGCACACATGTGCAATTAGTTAAGCAAGAATGTAAGCTATTGATTCAGTATTTCGTTCGAGAACCGTGTCCCTTGATGACTAATTGAATCCTTCACAGTAAGCTGTCGATCGTTCGATCAATTGTCGCTATGTCAATGTCATCGCAACAGCGGAAAACTCGTTCTTTAAATTGTTGAAATGATTCATGTCCAATGCTTGTTGATGTAAACGCCTCTTTAGCCAGTGGAAAATGTTCTCGATAGGGTTTAAGTCCGGCGAACGAGCAGCCAGTCGGTGCAGTTCGGCCTCAATATCAATAAGCGCTAATATAGCTTTTTTTACTGGTTTGACAGGGATTGTTGTCCATAACAGAGAGTCTGCTGCCATTTGTCTTTGGCCTCAGATGAACCACGAACATAAATCACTAGTAATTTTTTCGTAGTCCTCTTTTAAAATTATTCCATTGCCATGAGCCACGGCGACTATAAGATGAAGACGGCGCCCACCTGCAAGCAACTTACTCCCTTTTGCTGTTAACTTTAATCCTTCTCTGCACCTTCGCCACACACGGGCTCTTGTCGTATACGCATCCTTCATGGGATTAAACTTGTGAACAAACGACACACCATAAGTAAAAAGGGACGTGTTTTGTGTAAAAATCTGGACAAGACTTTAACACATTTTTCATTGAACATGCATGCTTTAATCTTATCGTTTTGTCCTTATCCGACAACAATCCTTTTTTCCGTGCTTGCAGGAATTTGAACCCCATACCATTAGATACTTAGTGTAGGTTCTGTGGTGAATAAGCATCGGGTCAAGGCGTGCTTGTGCAACCAGCCCATTGACTGTGATATTGCAATGTCTCCTGCGCATATTTCACAAAGTTCTTAGCAATACACACTTGTCTCTTGCACTAAGTCTAGGATGTGGACCAGGCTTTCTTTTGCATGTAATGCAAAGCGACATGTTTCTCTTCCAGATAGATCTCCGTGTAGCAACATGTTTCTCTTCCAGATGCGATGGGCCGATGATTTCGACATGTCGCACCTCTTAGCAATCTCCCTGAGACAAAAGGCATGGGCTTGCTTAAATGCACTTAATTTCCTCATCATGTTCACTGCAACACTTAGCAGACTAATTGCTTGCCTTCCTCTTATACCATTATTTACGAACCAATTAGAACACTTAATAATTAATCTTTAAATGCCACCAAAATATTAAGTTCCATTTTCAGACAATCATGGAATAATTACATTGGTACACAGTGAAGACTCATTGCTCCCAATCAATTATTCCCTGATTGTCACCAATGTTTGGGAAATCGGAGAACACAGTCAAAAATTCGCTTGAATTTGCGGATTTATTATTATATCGTTTGACGCAGTTTCTCTCTTCACCAAAATACCAGTTGATCTTGCTATCACAATTGCCAACAATAGACTAAGACAGGATGTTACTTTAGATCAAAGAACATCGTTGCCTGTTGAGGATCTCAGAACTCTTAATGAAAAACCAACACACTGACAAATATCTTTCATTTCATTCTCACCACCACATATGCCATAAGAAGTCCGTTCCTAGAACTTTGTTTTTGAGAGCTCAAGGCATACCATCTGGTTCCGATTCAAGGGAAAGTGAGCGAAAACATGTATTCGCATTCAAGGCAAATAACTATCCTAATGATTTTCTAAAAATGTATAAAACCTGCAGTTACTCCACCACGCACAAACTCTGAGAACGAAAGTTCAGTGATGGGTTTTGCGGAATCTTAGGTAGTTTCAATGTAAAGTTGCTCAAAAAACTTTCTTGATGTTGGTTATATTTTTGCAAAACCTAAGGATAGTATTGCGAAGGAACAGAGGAAATATTCCATTCGGTGTAATGACTGTGATCAGGAGTACATCTGTCAGACTAAACGTCTAAGCACAAGTGCGTAACCTACCATGAAAATTGTCGGAGCACAAGTGCGTAACCTACCATGAAAATTGTCGGAGCACAAGTGCGTAACCTACCATGAAAATTGTTACCACTAATCTGCGGTACCATCAGAGATGTTGTCCGGATGATTGGCATATCAATAGCGCACACGCCCCATTGAATCACGATGACGGTGGTTTATTGCCAACAGCTTATTTGCATCTTATTAATAGCAACGTCACCATCCGTTCTATTAGGGTATAAATAGGGATCCTAAATTTACAATGATAACCCTGATGAAGACACTAGATCTTGGTCATGGACAGTAACTTTTATATAGTTACGGTCAAAAAACGTTTCAAAGCGCCATAGTAGCGTCAAACTGTCTGATTTGTCACCTGGTTGCGTTGGGAAATGGTCTTAAATCGATCTGTTTTAACCCTAGGCATTATGAATTTTATTATAATCCTAAGATTTATTGAAGTATTATTTGCAGTGGGTAATAAATTATGTAGCTTATGAGTGTTAAGAGTTTTGCATCTGGAAATTCTGAGGCAAACACGTCCCTTTCTGAAAAGTCCCTTGCAGTTCGACCCATATACCTTTGTTAAACCCATGCCATTAAACGATCCTACCACTGGAACGTACAGACACTCCAAAGGTGCGACAGCATGCAGTGCAGACAATTTAAAGACAATTTAAAAATATATGAAGGCTTATATTTTATATACTATATTTTAGATTTAAATTTTTACATTTAAAGTGTTGATGCATACCAGTGTTGATGCATACCATGGTCGAGCCACAAAGGAGCTATTTAGTGAGACCCCTTATCCATTGTTTCTAAAGTCTCTAAAAAGTGAAATATTGGAACGTCAGTGCAGCTTTCCAAGGCCTCTGATAGCCATTTTCAAAGGTGTAAAATCCAAAGACCAGTTTAACGAAGGAGCTAGACAGTTACGCATTAAAGATTATTGTAGGTAATCATTGTCCAAAGACGGTTTATCAGCTGCTCAAAGATGGAAAGCTGGATCAAAATATACACAAATAGGCCGTGGTTCAGATATTTATTGGTAAGTTCAATGTAGCTTTTAACCAATTTGCAGATACTGTTTAAGTTTTATGAATCACTTATTAGTGATATTTTTTGACAAAAATGCC
Source organism: Chrysogorgia sp. JL179-B06 (assembly GCA_035772405.1). Classification (NCBI taxonomy): domain Eukaryota; kingdom Metazoa; phylum Cnidaria; class Anthozoa; order Scleralcyonacea; family Chrysogorgiidae; genus Chrysogorgia; species Chrysogorgia sp. JL179-B06. Next base: position 965,474 of record JAYKKM010000106.1, on the reverse strand, counting down.
TGAGACAATTGGCCCAGCTGCATAACAGGGTGGACTCAGTTCATCATGATTTAAGTACAAATGACAAGGTATTTGAAATTTTAGTATTTGTTTAAACATTGTGATGAGTTATATGGGAACAATGTCATGTCTTGTCCAGGATTTAATTTGTTTGCTGTTGCAATTTATATAGATTGAGCTTTGCAAGAATGCATCGTCACATCATTATTACGGGAGAAAATGTATAGAATGGCGAAAGATGTGTTCTATAATTGAAGATAATGTGAGTATAACTGGTGTTGCATAAATTATGTTTACCAGGGGCAATTCGAAATGGGGTGCACATTAAGTTTCAGGAAATTGCTAGGAATGTCTAGTGGTGTCCCCAGAAAATTTTGCAGCCCAGAAGTGTATTTTCTATAATTTCTGAGAATAACTTACTCATCACATTTAGTTTGACTTAGCAAAATATGGGTGTGTGTGGATCCCTGCCTGCTAGTTATGCATTATTTATCTATACAGAACTAAATATACATTATTTATCTATACAGAACTAAATGTATTGGAATATTGTCTTGTAATTTTCCAACAGGTAAAGTTTATGAAAGATCTTATTTTGTTTGCTATAACAAATTTATATTTAGCTACAGGTATGTGTTTGGGTTAAATTATATTTCCATTGTTTGTTGGAAACAACACTATCAAACATATTTTGTGTCCAGTGAGTTTAATGATGAACTTGTCACTTGATAATTGATAAATATGGTAAAGCAGAAGCAACAGAGAAGATCGAAGAAAGTTCTGAAAACACCCATTTGGCCATACATTAGCCTGCGAAGCAAGCGTTTAGGGGTCGGGGAGGTGGACTGGGGCGAGGGCGGATGGAACGCCTGCACGAAAGATCAATGTTTTTGGATTTCTACGGCCGCCAGAAGATGCTAAATTCTGATTGGTTAACTCAACTCATTGGTATTAAGCAAATAAAAATTGTGACTTTAGAAAAACCAGTGTTAGATGATTTTCTTTCGAACACTTTAACCGAGCTTCAATTCGTTGCTGGTCATAGCTTTAAATTAAAACAGGAACAAAAAGTTGCAACGAGCGAGCTGCTGGCAGGAAAAGATGTTTTGATGGTATTACCAACGGGATTCGGCAAGAGTTTGATTACGGATTTAGTAGATTTACCAGATGTTCGTGTGAGCGCGTGATTATCAGTCGGCAGGGGGAGGAACTATTATTGTGATTTCTACCTTGTCCTTGTCTTCAGGTGTTTCAAAAGTCGTCGATCTGGGCATTCGGAGAATTCCTTCGACGTTTCAGAATAAAGAGACTTACGGCAAGACAACGTTGTCTTGCCTGTGAAATTTCTTGGCCAAATCCCACTCTCCAGTTAGGGTGTTCAGTAATCAGATGTCACTTCATTCTATCAGGGCTATTAATGTTATCGGTTGGTGGAACATTGCTGTCTCCACCTTTCGCATGTGTTAATACTGATTTTATAAAGTTCAAAAGCATTTCTTATTTTTTCTGCCGCAAGACATACAAACCCGCTCGGAGAAAGTTTCACTGTGTAGTAATGCAAAGCCGATTGATTCACAAGCCTCAGCCAGAATCAACTATGTATTTCCATGTTTAAACAATTGCTTTTGCAGTCAAGATGCAGTCAGATGCAGTCAAGCTTTTTACGGAGTTTCAGACATGGATATTTCACGATTCGGCCCGAAGTGAAATGTTTTCATGATTGAGGAAAGCCCACTAGTTGTTGATTGGTTGTTTTTGACAGTTCTTCGTGTGGACGCAAATAAAAAAACATGGGTCTGTCGCAGCCTCGTCCCTCGGCGCTTGTATGACGTTGGGCGCGTGCATGGAGGACACGCGTGGGGGGAACGCTGAAATTCGGCGGGAAGCGCCTCGGAGAATCTGCATTTCAAGATGGCGGATAGTATGCAAGAAAATTCCGAAATAGGTTCCGAAACAAATATAAATAAGGATTTTGACGATGGCGTGCGTTCGATTATCTCTGGAGTGGAACGACCTGTACATAAAGCTTTATCAGCTGGAAAGGGACACAAAACTTCGTAAAATATAGTTTCGTAAAATATAGTTAAATATTTCGTGTGTACCAGCGAGCAATATAAATTTGTTCCATCAATGACATTAAAATGCCACGTAGTGTGGGAAGCTTGAATATTTATATTTCTGATACAGCTGGCGGCCAAATTTAAATATTTATAAATCCATATATTTGCATATATTTACCTGTAACAGTTATTCTTTTAAAAGACTCATCAATATCATCCATTTTTCGAGACCAAAAGCCAAAACTGCTTCTCAATGGCGTTTGTAACTTTGTGAGTCGCTCCTTTATAGTCCGCTCCAGAAATCGACAGCCGCTCCAGAAATCGACACGGTTTCTGCGAGGCGCTACACAGTATTTTCCTGTCAGCACGTCCACGCGTCATACAAGCGCCGAGGGACGAGGCTAGGTCTGTCATGCAGGCGTCCCCTCTACTTCGCCTTTCCGCTTCCCCCCTCCCCCTAATTCCGCTACGCAGGCTAGCCATGCACAGACGATTGACTTCCCTCCTTCAAAACGTTACCGATGTTACCGAGGCTGAACTTCTGGAAGAAGTAAAGTCCATATCAACATCATTAGTAGAAATGGAAAATGAAATATTAAGAATAAGAGAAATGAGAACGGTGCAGAATGCCTTTGTAAAACACTCAAATTCTTCTTGGAAAGATGCAAAGAAAAGATACAGTAAAATGGTTAATGTAACAGAACATAACCATTATAGTTATGTTGACACACTTAAATAATACAAATATACGATAATTGGTAATTTATCTTTTAGCCATTACATATTGATTTCTCTAAAAATTTTCTTTAATTTAATAATTTTTTTACATTGATAAGTCTGACATTTTGTTTTAGATTTGCAGTTTACTGTTGAAGAGATCATTTGGAGTTTCTGTGGTGCTGTGGTAGAGGAATTACAAAAGAGAAGCTGAAGTCCTTCATCCAAAGAGCTGTGGTAAGGGTAATAAAGCTGCTGTTACCTGTGAAGAGAAACATCTAAAAATGGACCGCCTTAAGGATTTGACTTTATTGGAAGCTTCCAATTTTCAGAGTGCAGAGATAATCTTCACTGACCTCCCTAGGATAAATGTACATGATTATGCAACTCCTGAAATATATGCATACTGTATATTTATACACTATATGTATATACATGTATGTACAGTATAACCCTGAAATGCAATTCTTAACTCAACCCTACTCTTCCCTGTGGGTATTAAAAATACTGTCCCCAGCTTTTTCTTATTTTGTTTCCAGGAGGTCGATTCGACTTTTTATTATATAGATATCAATGAGATACCAGGATTTCTCCTATTCAGAAATAAAAATAAAAATTATATATTCTTTAACTTCACATGTGAAATTATCATCCTGGATATTTCATCAATTTCAATATAATAAACAGAACATTGCATGGTCATTTGGAGACATGAATTTTATCTTCACTCATTCACTTTGCTCACTCGGCATTAGAAATATTACCAACACAAAGATAAAATTTGATCTCTGCAAAGTCCTGTTTTATCCTCTCTATATACATATGTATATATTTTTGTATATATATATATATATACATATATACATATATACACATACACACACACACATACACACACACACACACACACACACACATATATATATATATATATATATATATATATAATATTACCTATATATATATATATTGTGTATCCTAATTTTCCGATATATATTTCTAAATTTCCATCTTCTGCTTTTATAGAGAAAGATGGCTTGAAATATTTCAGGCCAAACACATACATGTCAAGTTATTTTATATTGTTTAGCTTGTTTTGTATTTTGTCTCTTGAAATAAATAAAAGTCAATTTACATTATATGAAAATAATCAAGATAGGTTCTGTAAATAGATTTGAATGAGAAATATATACAAAAAGCTTTTTCGATTACTTGTCGCAGTACTTAAATTATATAAGTGGAGTGCTATAAACTAGTACACGTTTTATGTCATTGAGTACGGGTAGACTATCAAATGAGTTCCAAGGCCAAAATTATTGTTTTCATACCTCTTGATCTCTATGGTCCTCTATACATGGCTATATATGCACACTCTGAATTCCCAAGATTTGCCATACAGCTTGCAATTAGTTATCAACTGTGTTACTGCAAGTACAAGAAGGTTACATTGTTTTCAAAAACATTTAAGAGCATTTTCACATTGTTAAATTGGTTTCCAATTGAATTCAGCAATTCCGAAGACGCCTTGAAATACATGGTTTCGTGCAGCATACTATCTGTAGTATCATCATTCAAGCCTGGATGAGTATCCAACCTGGCCAGTCAGAAACAGAAATCTTAGTCTTGTGTGGAGGCGGAAGTGGAGAGATTGTTGTTACCATGGTCTTAACCGCTGTGATATAACTGGCCATATAAAAATAGTGATAATTTAGTTGTGCATACACTGTTGTTTGCCTAATATACTAACAATAATTCCTTGGTTTTTAAGCTTGCTAATTCTTAATCCAAACCTCTATAAATGAATTCTAACCTTGTTTTACATTAATATTTAAAACATCAAATTGATTATATACAACTGTTACAACATTGAAACCAAAAATCATGCTAATCCTTTCATATTGTCACTGATTAATACGAGATAATATTTATATTGGTCAATATTTATGTTTTCCTCAGCCTCTCCTCTGACTGGTTGTTGTTGGCATTACTGAGGCACAAAGGCACGATTATGGCTACAAATTCACTTGGCAGTGGTGTTTTGTTTACCAAATAAACACCACAGTATCTCACAAGTGAGAAAGTGGTTTTTCAGGCTGTATTCCACATTCGCTATACCACACCAGAACATAGTAAAATGTATTTACCATGATGCCCTTACATGCAAACTAAAATGAAATTAATTCACTATGATAGTATAGTCTGCATGCAGGGCTAGGATATGGTACGATACAACTGATGTGAGAAACGAGCGTTAGTGTAAGTGTTTTATATTTTCCACATCAATATTGACACTTGCTTTGTATTTACCATTACAGAAGCTTCTGTGAGAAGTAACAAAAATGTTAATCTGAAAGTCAAGGAATATATCTCAAGTGTTGAATCAAGCCCCACACAAACCTGGTGGTTCAAGATATTGGGTAACCATTTTGTTTATTATCGCTTTAATTTTATTTAATTTTGTAATATTTTCCAATTGCCAGTTATAATTACCAATTGTAATCATAATAATAAAATGGATAAACTATGTAAAGTTAACTACATGTCAATGCAGAATAAATTCTAAATATATTTATACAATAAATACATTTAACAGCGAACATTCCACCTGTATGTGTATGGGCAATGTTGCATCATAGAGGTATGGGGCTAGCCCCTGCAGCTTAGCATGTGATCACTGGACTATTTAAGTGACTGTATAGCACGAGGCCCAGCATTGTTCACAGGTAATCAAACAGATCATGCCGGGATTCACTCGTAACAGTATGACAATGCTAATAACTCTGTCAGCTCCCACAACAAGTTCAACCAACGTTGGGTTTAACTCTCCTTTATTGATCAACCTCCAGAAACAACCGAGCAAGTGTCGCCACCAACAGCAGTCAACAATACTCAACCTGTGGCGTCAGGCATCCTTGGGTCTTCACCCAACAACAATGGTGCAGACCACGACAGGTAGGGTAATTAGCAGGGCGGCTACCTTTATATCGAGCTTTCTACCGCCATTGGGTTCACTAGTTCCTGAATGCGTTTTCCCGGTGATGTCGGTGTCGGGTGTCCCATCCACACCATTGTATTCCACCTCAACTGCTATGCCTGTAGTCGCTCCAAATTCATTCAGCTCTACCCATTCAGTTTTGGGGCTTCCATCCTGTACTGCCAACATGACCCCCTTTGTAGTCGGCCCCAGCTTTATTCCCATCCTGTCAAAAATGGTTCAGCCTATTGTTGGTGACCAACCGATTCTCATCCAAGAATTGTGCGAAGAAGAACCAACGACCTGTACTGTCTTGGATGGGCAACTTTTATCATCAATCTGTGACTGCAAAAAAATTCATTACGGACAGTTACCTGGATTCAAACATTCTCTATCTACGCAAGCATTTTTTGCTCATACCAACTGCAGCGAGCTCTTTATATTTTGTTTGGCGAGACAATTCCAAGGCCCTACGTGGGCTAACTATGATAAAACGTTTCGTCGCGATACCGCGGCGCGAAATGTCAATGGTCTCATATTAATGTGGAATTATTTAACTATCACTCAGCTGCCTCACAAGTTGATTTCGCACAGCGCCTCAGGGAGGAGAGAGACTAGACTCTCTCTCCTATTTGATTTGCCGTTTGTGGAATAAAGGCTCCTGCTCAGTAGCCGTCTGCTATTATCGTCACAAGTACGACGTCCCAGGCTGTTTCCATGAACACTAAAGGAATACCAAATGGTTTTCCGTGCAGGATACTGTGATCCAAACACGCGGGATGTTGCAAGACTTTCGAAAAGCGTAAAAAAACACGAGCCGATAGGCGAGTGTTTTTTAGCTTTTCGGAAGTCGAGCAACATCCCAAGTGTTTAATTTTTTTTTTTATTAGCTTCGCCAAAAGATTACAAGACCAATACACATTACCAACAGATAAATATACAGGACTGAGTAGATACTACAGTAACTAACACAAAGGCAGGGTGAAAACCGCAACAGCATTAAGCCAATTACTGCGGGCCCATTAACGCTAAAAACTAATGACAAATCAGTAGGAACATGTTATGGGTAGAATAAGGCTACGAGAAACATTGCACTTTAAACAAACAGTCTTAAAGGTTCTAGGGTCTTCTGGTTCATAGTTAACTTGCAAAGCTCTGAGGTAATAATTGAACATTACAGTTTTAAATGAGCTTAACTTCGCCGTGTTAAGGTTCAATACTGCAGCTACGGTGTTCCATATTCTTATTGACCTTACAGTGAAAGATCGTTGGTAAGTGGAGGACTTGCACTTTGGAGGAATATAGGTTGTAATATCCGGATTACTAGAAGACCTGGTGAGCCCTGTGAAGCCTTGTTAACCATTTTGAAAAAAAATACCATGTCTAAAAACTTGTGCCAATAACAAATTGGTAATAGACTGAGTGATTGTAACCTGACGGAATAGCAATAGATCACTACATTCGCTCGACGTCACGAAGGCTACTGGACCGGATGAAATCCCTGGTAGACTTCTGAAAGAAACTGCCGTAGTTATAGCACCATCTCTATGTTCCCTGTTCAACAAGTCCCTCAACACAGGATTAATACCCGATGAGTGGAAGCTGGCAAATGTGGTTCCATTGTACAAAAAAGGCGATAACGAGCATTCCGAGAATTATATACCAATCTCACTACTATCTATAGTATCTAAGACTTTGGAACGGTGTGTCTTAAACAACATCAAGAGCCGCCTTCATGACATAGCACGGCTTCCTTGCAGGTAAATCATGTGTGACTAACCCATTAGAAACTTTGGACTATATTGGTTCTGTCCTGGATACGAGTGGTCAATTGGATGTCATCTACCTTGATATGAGCAAAGCGTTTGACAAGGTCAGTCACGAGTTGCTTCAAAAATTGCAGGAGTATGGATTTAGAGGGCAACTACTTTAATGGTTCAGATCATATCTAACAGGTCGTCGACAACGGGTCACCATACTGGGTGCTACTTCTGTCACGCTATCCGTCACATCTGGCATACTGCAGGGATCCATTCTCGGCCCAGCGTTATTCCTGCTGTTTGTGAATAACCTTCCTGATGCTGTAAAGTTACGTAGTATATCAATGTTCGCTGACGATACTAAGATACTCAAGACGATTAAATCGGCTACTGACGCGAACTTACTCCAACAGGATTTGTATAACTTGGAGTCTTGGTCTGCAGATTCTGGTCTTCTTTTTAATAAAAGTAAATGCTTGTCGCAGTCCATCACGCGCAAGACAAAGCCGGTGCTCACCACGTACAGGTTAAACGATTCTGATCTGAAGTCAACAAGATGTGAGCGAGACCTAGGTGTCTGGGTTTCCGCAGACCTCACATGGACAAAACAGGTCTTAGCTCAGTCCGCCCGAGCCAACAAAATACTAGGATATATCAAGCGCAATACGCGGCGCATTCGAAATATCGCTGCTAGGAAATTAATCTACATCACATTGGTGCGCTCTTGCTTAGCATATGTTACCCAGATCTGGTCGCCACAGTCCATAGAGTTAATTACTAGGCTGGAAAGAATTCAAAGGCGTGCAACCAAGTATATTCTCCACCTACCATTTCGGTGCTCAGCACGTTAAACACAGCTTAATAGTAATGCAGAATAGTCTAACAATCACACATGTACTGTACGTTTTTAAGGACTAGATAGTATTTAAAAAGATACTATTTAAGCAGGTCAAACAAAACAACATAAGCGATAAGCGCATTAAAATGAAGCTGTAAACCAGAGAGATCGCCCCCAAGGGAAGAGTAAAGATAAAAATCGGGCCATCCTGGTAGAGAAAATACCAAGAGATTGCTGGATCCAGAAGAAAATGGAAGAAGCAACTCATGATTCGAGTTTTGGGGAATCTGTCTGCGAAAATGGGGAAATCTATCGTTTGCAACGGGAAATGCTTGAGGTGAAGCGAGAATGTTTTAAATTTGAAAAGGAAAATTACTTGATCGTCAAAGAAAGGAACGTAGAAGTCAATGATTTAAATATGGAAATCCGTTCCCTTGTGATTAGAGCAACAAAGGCTGAAGAAGAACAAGATTCTCTTTGTCTCGCCCTAGAACTAAGTATACAAGATAAAGAAGAAGCAACAATCGATCTCTGTGGGGAAATCCAAATTCCTAGTTGGTATGATGATTTAATTAAGGGATGGTCTTGAGTGGAAAATAAACGCCAATGCCGAACACCTTGTATTGCCAAACCTTTGCTAAATGTACACAACAGATTTGATGTTTTCAAATCGCCTGATACTACAGAAATCGAAAGTTTTTATGCAGAATCGATGCAAAGTTCCATCGCTGAGCAAATGCTGGAATACAAAAGAAACCAAGACAAGAAATAGAAACTCGCTTCTAATCAGTAACTAATACAACCATTGCAAATGGAAGAAAACGTAGGTCTGGGGAAAAAGCTTACCTTATCGGCGATTCCATGGTCAAGAACATTTACCCAAACAAACTATCTAAAGCCTTCAAAAGATCAGCGGAAAGAAAATCTTACTCAGGAAAAATTACATATTTTATCTGAAAGGGGAATAATGAATACCAGTTATTGCCTGTTATGTATATTGTTTGAAGTAACAATCACGTTACAAATGCGACTACGCATTTGAGTTACTAAACTGTAGTAAGTCATGGTTGAGAAAGCTAGGGAAATATTTATGACAAATACAGTATAGTTCTATAGTAAAAACGTGTTGTAATAATATTTATGTTGTACCGGTATTCTATTATCACGAATCATCACATCACACTTATAACACATCCAACGTGTGGAAGATTTCAAAGCATAGAAACATAAATGCATTGAATATGGTATCATTCTGAACAGTTACTGCACTGAATGTAAGGAGTATTATAATTTGGCAGTCTACATAAACAGTAAATTGGCACAGTAAAATTCTGAACATTTTTATGGATTTGAATGCTTCTACGCACTGCAGGGAAATGGCGACATGTGTTGCATTTCAATGCAGTGCACCCATAGGCGTGGGGGCTGCAGTTCCCCAGTTGTACGAAAAAGTAGCTCTATTCTGGCAAATATGGCCGAAGGCCTGAGGGTGCTAATATCGACCGGCGTTTAGTCCCTTATCACGCGAGATGCAAGCGGATCCTAATCTCGGATCCAGTTTAATTTTATATATATATTCAAGATCAACGGCCCATGCGCGGCATCGTAAAATTTGGCCCTGGTAACTAGATATGATAAATATCTGCATTTGAATTAATAATTAAATTGAACCATAAAAAAAAGTACGTGTTTTGTCGGGTTATACGGTGAATGAAGATTTATGTAGAAAAAGATCGTGAAAAAGCAGTGAAAATGCAATATTTCGTAAATAAGTTCGTATATAAGTTCGTAAATCTAGTTTTATACGTGGCGTCAAAACTAAAGGTAAACCCGTTTTCGGTTTTTTAAACCTGTTAGTCAGTTACAAAGATAGTTTGGCAAACATGTCGGAGTATGTTATTCAGGCTTTTATTTGATGTATAGCATGATTTTCTAGAGTTAGTAATTCAAAACTTATCGTTGTCTGAATATCTAAAATATTTACTCGGAGTTTGTCAATCCAAGCGTCGTCGCTTTTTTCAAGCTGTTAGCTATCAGTTACAAAAATATTTTTGTAGGTATGTCAGAGGCTGTTAATCAAGCTTTCATTAGATATGTAGAATGAGTTCTTAGAGTTAGTACTTCAAAAGATATTGTGGTCGGAACATTTCACTTTTGTCATGGCGACTAAAAACAAAATAAACGGAGCCTGTCAATCAGACACAGGAAATCACAGGAAATCATTCGCTCGAAATTGAATAGTCCTCTTGCACACGATATACCAATAAACTAGTAGTAATCAAAGATTAGCGAAATTCGTTCGATTTTTTATTAGTAAATTAAATTTTCTATTCATTTATTTATTTATTAAATTGTTGTATAAATTTTTATCTTGCTGACATCAGCCTGCCAAAATATCACGTAGAGCGGAGCGTGGTAGAATTGTGCATTGCGGTGGTTTGCACAAAATGATCGCTGTGGGCATATGCATCGAGAATAAAGAAGACGACTACTAGGCTTTCTAGAAATGTTTTTTAATACCAGTAACAGAACACTGAACACTGAACAAAATAACGGCTGCAATTGCAGGTTAGCAACACACCACTAAGGAATGAACAAAATGTCAACAACTTAGTGAATAAAGTTAAAGTTCATAACTATCAAGTTCGTTTAACATTAATATTAAATGCAAAGTTCTCAATTTGCTATTTTGTAATAAGTTTTTGGTGAAAACTAAGTACAGTAACGTAAACATTTTTAAAAGTAGAGTTTTCTGACTCATGCATGTTAGTAGTTACTACAAAACGTGTCCAGTTAATGTTGAATATCGCTGATTTGATGATTACTATTAAATGTGAAGTTGAATACTGTTTGAATATTAATGTGCCGACCGAACCTTGACGTCTGTTTCGTGAAAAAAAAACACGACAACAGAATTCTTACTTAAACAATTTCACTCATATTTTGTAACAATAGATCAATAAATCAATACAACTCGCTTACCTTGAAAAAATGAGAAATTCTCCAAATTCACGGTTTTAAAGGCAGTATATAAACTTCGAAAAACTTGCAAAAAGATCAATAGCACATGGCCGCATCCCATGAGTACTTGAGAACCCAAATCAAGATATACGTCACAGGTCTCTACATGAAATCGACGCAAAATGTGCGACATAGCTAGTCCAAGATGGCGTCCAAACTCTGAAATCGAATGGATGCAAAAACACGTGGGACAACACGCGAGACTGAATTAGAATGCGTTCTCCTTCGTCGAACGCAATTATGTGCTAAATTATAATATTGCAGAATAACAAATGTTAATACAAATTTTGAATGACAGATTTTATACTTTTATTTAAATTATCTATCACCATTGTTTCACTCGGTCACTTTGCAACCTCATCCACAATGGAATAATTGCAATACTTGATAATTAGCCTATATAGTGAGTACCAGTACTGGTGGTAAGGATGTAAAAAAGTACAGATTATAGCTGTGTTTATACTGCAAGTCTATATGACTAACCAGGACCAACCTGGCTGGATGCCACCTTGGGCCACACTGGTTATAACAATCAGTGTTATACGCTCATCTGATGGCATGCTGGTCTGGTCAATGGCTTAGTGTGTTTGTGTAAACACCTTTGTCCTGTATTAGGCTTAGACAATGCCAGTCCTAGGCTTGCAATGTATATATTTACACAGCTTTTGTAGGATATATACTGTATATAGATACTGTATAATTGGGTAGGTTAACACTCACTGTGTCAGGGGAACACATTAGTGATTAAACAGCTGGTATCATCTCACTGACAACAAGCAGCTGAAGGGAATTTCATCTTGAATTAATGATATATTGGTGAAATAATTAGATTAAGCAATGTTCTTTGTTGCATATTATGGACTTTTGTCATTTCATCTCATTGAAATACCGGTACATCTATGGATAATTACATAATATAATAAGATTATATATTAATAAAAGCAACAGAAGTCTTCTAACAGAATAAAAGGTTTATCGAGCTTATCAATATATAGTCAGACAACACTCATTGCAAAACTAAAAAATTAGCTGATATAGAGTATATTGGTGTCTTGTAGTAAGGATGTAAAAAATTACAGACTTTAGCTGTGTTTATATTGCAAGTTTATAGGACCAATATGGCCAGCCACGACCTGGGCCTGGCTTACATTTTATTGACTTTAATAGTGTAAACATACACCATATTGGCTAACAATCAGCATTTACGCCCATCTGATATTATGGCATATGCCTTTCTGCCCAATGGCTTAGTGTGTCTGTTTAAATTCACCTTTGTCCTGGATAGTAGGCCTGGGCAGTGCCAGTCCTAGGCTTGCAATGTATATTTTTACACAGCTTTTGAAGGATAAATACTGTACATGTATGTATAATGTATAATTGGGTAGGTTAACACTCACTACAGTATATATATCAGGCTCGACTGGCTATTGTGCTAACACGGCTGGCCATTGTTCTCTGGCACAATAGCCAGTCCGAGCCTGATATATATGCAGGTGTGCAAAAACATCATCATTGCACAATATGTCACATGGGATATTGTTAATAAATGTTAAAATAAATGGTGATTAAATAAATTCAACCATCTAACAATACAAAATAAATTCCAGTGACCAATTAATCAAGTTTTACTTGCATTTTAGCTCAAGAAATTGCTCAAGTTAATAATAATAGCATAGACACAGGTAGTGATCAAGACAAGCATGCCAAACAACAGGCTCCAAACCATGGCAATTGCAAACCAGTTCAGTGGCAAACCAAACTGGGTGAAACCATTGCATATGTACTTGGATGTACTGACAAAGTCTGTGCATTTGACAAAGCGAGACAGAAACTCAAGAGCAAACCACAAGATAAGTTCATACATGACAGTTACTTGGACAAGCTTGCAGTCCTTCAAACGAGGGTGTCACGGATGAAAGGAAAACTGGAGAACGAAATTAAAGACTGGGAAAAAAACTATTTTACGAATAACCATATTTTGCCTACATATGACGATTTGTTAGCTTATCCAGTAATGAAGAAGATATTAAAACAAATAAAAACTGCTAAAGCGGTAATGAAGATTAAGTAGTTAGAAATCAGGATAAAAATGTCCAGCAGATTTAAACATGGTACAACTGTAAATAGTAATTAATGAAACAGTAAATATCAATACCAATTATACAGGATTAAATGTGTTCCCCGATTAGTAGACTACACGTATGTGTAGTCGGCTAGAAAATTGACACATAATAATAATAATAAAATATACTCTTGAATCATAATTACGATAACATGTACATATACTGTAATCGCATAAAACTTTACACGTGTTTGTTTCAACATCAAACTAAAATTTAACTGTAACAAACACTTATAAGTTATAACCATGACGATGGAAGTCGATCTTTCGAATTTTATCAAAATACAAATAACAATAAAAAAGCGCTTACGTCGTACGGAACCTTCACTTTGGTAGTCTTTTTCCAATTTCCAAAAAGCGTCGTTTCTGTGTGAAGAACTCAATCGATCAATGAGAAAGGAAAATATTGTCCATGATCATATACCTTTTTGACAACAAACAATCAGACAAGACATACTTTATGAAACGGTTCCATTCAGTTGCTATGGTAACCATGACCTGAACTTCAAACCCAGGCCCCCTTCTTGGCACAGTCTACTTCTAAATATGGCTATCATATCCAAATTAGGCAAGATGTTGCGGTAAATTTGCAAGCGTGCAATTATTCGCAATGACTACAATGTAGATCTAAAGTTTACGTCTTAGAACCACACTGTATGGCGCATTCCACTCAGCAGAAAAGAAAACTCAGAAACTCAAGGAAAAAGCAAAAACAACAACGATCAATCCAACGACAAAAGGAGGTGCTGAAAGAAGTAAACTGTGCAGCCAAGCTTATACGGAAAGACTTCGAACAACAGAAACATGTTGCTTCCAAATACTATAATAAATGGAGACAATGTATGGAAGCAAACAAACAACTAACTTTGCAAAAACCTGAAATTCAAAAGGTCAGGATAGTAAAACTGTTAACTGTATGGTACAGTAGTTTAAAATAGTAATGTTACATGTTACTAGCTAATACATGTGTTACTTGTGTGTGTGTGTGTGTGTGCGTGTGTGTGTGTGTGTGTGTGTGTGTGTGTGTGTGTGTGTGTGTGTGTGTGTGTGTGTGTGTGTGTGTGTGTGTGGCACTACAGGTGTGCAAATATGATCAAATCGAAAATATGATCATTCAAGCGTTAAATAAACTGTATGTGTGCCTTGGAGTTCATGTTATGGAAAAGCCTTTCTCAATAATTATGGAGTTCATTGGGAAAGATTTGCAGTCATTGACAATTTACATGATAAAAATGCCATCCAGTTCATGGGAGATATGTCAGCCACAGACTGGTTCAGAGTGTGTTACGATGTTGCTGATGCATTGCATCACACGCATAAAAAGGGAAACTTGCATTGTGATTTAAAAACGAACAATGTTCTTGTTTCAAAAAACAAAACAGGTTACTTGATCGACTTTGGGAAAGTATGTGCAATATCAAATCCACCAGCAAAGAAATATTGCAACAGATACCACCATATAGCTCCTGAGGTTATGGATGGCCATCCAGCTAGTCATGCAAGTGACTTATTATATGGCAAGCATTTGTTTTGGTGAATCGCGCAATTTGATTGGCTGCTGACGTGGCAGGAGTTTCCCGTATTGCCCGTGGGCAATACGGAATTTGTATTGCCCTGCGAGGAAAACAATAGCAATAACTTTAAAATTCAATAAATTGTATTTACAAGAAGTAGAAAATTATTAAAATGAGCGACGAGGTGCATTCTGAGAGCGAGTTTTATTATCCAGAAGTTGAAAATGAAGAATACGAAAGTAATTTTTATCAGTTTCACGAAGTACAGAGCGACGACGTCTACGAGCAGCGAAACAGCCAGGAAGAAATTGACAGTTTTATAAGAGAGCAGAAAAGCGTAAACACGGTGAAAAAAACAGCAAGCGACATGAATGCATTCAACCGGTACCTACCTGAAATAAACAAACAATATCTAAACATTTTGCACTTACCAGCACAGGAGCTTGACCACTTGTTGTCCAAATTGTTCAAAGATATCCGTAAAATAAATGGCCAAGAGTACGAAACGGACACGATTTCAAGTTTCCAAAGGAGTATTCAGCAGTTCCTTTGCGACAACAAATCCCAGTTTAACATCCTGATAGACAAAGAGTTTAAGATGTCCCACGACGTTCTTGCAGCGAAACGAAAAAGTTTGGTAAACAAAGCCGGCAAGCGAAACAAGCCAAATGCTACTCGCGTTCTCACGCAAGAAGAAGAGGACAAACTGTTTGAATGCGGACAGTTTGGTATGTCTGGACCAGAAGTCCTCCAGAGAACCATGTGGTGGTTTGTGGCACTCCACTTTGGCTTCAGGACGAGAGACGAAAGCCTAAGTTGCGTTGGGGCGATATGCAACTCCAAACCAATAGCTCGTCTGGCTATATGTGAGCGTGGCACGAAAACACGTAGAGGTCAAGAAAACGGTCACCAAAGATCATTTCAACCGAAGATTTATGCCACCAGATCAGAAAGATGCGCTGTTGAATACTATAAAACCTTCAAGAGCCATCGTCCAGTCGAAATGAATACAGCAGAAAGGGACGTGGCGAAGGAATCACGATTGGGGGGGGGGGGGGGGGGTGTCATATAATAGTGACCAACTTTTTGCGTTTTTGTGAATCAGACACATGAAGGGAGAAAAGCGAGAATTGATCGAAAAAATTGTAATGTATAAACAGCGTATTTAGGTGTTGGGCAAAAAAAGACAAGGCAGTTAGGCAAAAACATCTTATGTTTATTGAAACAATCAAAAGTTAATCTAAAAGTAACCAATAGGCAAAGTAAGTAATATTTAACAATTACAGCGATAATCTAGTATTCCATAGTTAGCTAGGCAATGCTTATTCTTCGACATCTTACATTTGCCCAATTGTCAACTGCTCTTTCGATGTTAATCTTATCAACAACGTCTCTTTCACAGTACAGCAGCATGAGGTTGTCCAATCTTTCTTGAGACATTGTACTTCTTAAGTAGTTCTTAAGGAGCTTCAGACGACTAAAAGACCTTTCACTTTTGCACACGGATGGCGGCGAAGTTAAGAATAAGCGGTAAATCTTAGCGACGTTTGGAAAAAGCTTGAGCTTTTGATGGCATTCAATTGCGAGATTTGCTGCATCCCTAATTGTAAAAGGCTCTAAGGGATCTGTTTTCTTCGCCTTCTCTTTATCGCAATAGGACAGAAAAATCCCTATCTCAGCAGTGAGTGCATCTGGATCTGGTATATCATTGGGGAAAACTGCAGCAAGTTTTTCTACTTTGTCAGTACTTGGCATTGCATTTGGATCAAGTACATCAATCAGAGGCCGGAAGGAAGTCTCCAAAGAAGTGATCTTAGACGACAAAACACTTGTCATTGTGTCTAAAAATGCAAACACTTCCTTTCGGAAAAAACTGGTCATGGTTAGACTGATTCCAGTCTCTGGAGCAGTATCTAATCTTCTAGGTGGTACTCTTCTACGATGAATCCTCCGGAACTCCGCTTCAGCATCGACATCAAACTGCTTGGCGAAAAGACATGCCGCTTGAATTTCGTTATCAATAGCACTTTCGTCCTTGCGAATGCGTTCCAAACTTTCCTTCGTTTCTAGCATTGCCAAAAGCGCACCAGTGACATCAAGCTCTTCGGTCTGCAGAATGTCAATCATCATTTTCATTTTGTACATTACGTTCTTAATGAACATAATTGTAAAAATGAAATCAAAGCTTTTGATCTTGGTGAGAAGGCCAAATGCTTTGTTTTGACTTTCTTTGTCGAAGATTTCGTCGTAAGAGATTTCTTGAAGGCTACAACAAATTTCTTCGTAACTGACCCAAACAGCTTTAATGGCCTCTGGTCGGGCACTCCATCGCGTTTTGGATAGGTTTGTTAGCTTCAGGTGCTTTCCATCGTTCTTCAGCATTTCACTTAAATGAAAATGACGCTTAGTGCTTGCTGAAAAGAACACATACAATGCCTCTAACGTGTCGTACATGTAACTAATAATACGGCTTGCATTTGACCCATGCTCAACCGCCAAATTGGATCCATCAGGTAGGCAAGCTGTATAGATTATTGGACGTTCCAATAATTCCGACAAGACTTGTTGAGCACCCTTGTACTTCCCAGACATTGATGAAGCACTATCGTACATTTGAAATCTGATAGTGTCCGTTTTGATTTTTCACTCTTGCAATGATTCTAAAATTGCTTTTGCAAAAAACATACCGGATGGTCACTTAAATACAATTTTTGCTGGGGATGTTTGAGCGCTATTGACCAACTATTGACCGACAATTGATAAAAAAAACAAATTTTATTGACCAACTGTTGACCGACAATTGATAAAAAAAACAAATTTTAGCTTTTTTTTCGGTCTCACCATTTTTATTTTGGCCAGCAGCAATCCCTTGTGTGACCAACTTTTTGCTATTTAGAATTATTGGGGGGTGTCGCACCCCCCCCACATCCCCCAGTCGCCACGCCCCTGACAGCAGACGCGCCGTTTTTCCTTGCTGTCAGACATGGGAACCGCCATCAAAACAACAACATTTGGTATATGAAATCTCCTCTGGGCAAGAATGAAATTGGCAAGTTCGTCAGCAAAGCCAGCAGAAAATGCTGGTCTTCAGCGAGCCGGGGGGAAATTAAGTAACCATTCTGTTAGAAAAACCAGTATCTCGAGGCTGCCCAGCTGAGTGGACACAAGAACCTGCAAAGTCTACAGTAGTAACATCGGCAAGTGAACAACATCAGCTTCAGATGTCCAGTATACTCAGCGGAACTCAACCATCAGCACAAAACCAACCAAGAAGAGCACTTAATCCTCTTGAAAATTTACAACCAGCGATACTTGAGCCAGTTGATACGTCCCAGTCGGAAACCCAGCTCGGCCAGCTGCAGCCTTTCGAAGCAACACATTCATACCAGGAAGATTCAAACAGCCAAGCAGTTTTCGCTGGTGCGAGTATAAGCAGCATCTCAGGGTGTCAATTCCAGATCTTCAATGGTCCAGTGAAGATATTCCAAGAGAAAAAGCGACAAAGACTTGTGATTGAAAGCGATGAAGGCTAAGTTTTGTTGACACTTTGATCGAACAGCCGTAATATATTTTTCAAATAACTTTGAGTTTTATATGAATGTTTTAAGCCAGTTACGACAATAAGTTTTCTTGATTTGTTAATCTTTTCTTTCATCGTTATTTAAATTTAATCTTGCGATTATATTTCCCAGATAAAGATATTTAAAACAAACTTGACTTGTTTTGTTGAATTCGCCACGCCGCCTGAAGCACAAATATAATTGTCGCATTACTCGCATATCCAGTCGTGTGACCATGGCGCGTGACCGGATGTAATGGATAAACTAATTATCCATCGATATTAATTTTTGCACTGATTTATGCCATATAATAAACAACTTACTAACCTCGTTTGTTCGGTCTGTACAGTAAAATATCAAACCTCGGTCGCTATCGCTCGGTCAATACAGAAAAACCTCGGTTTGATATTTTACCGTACAGACCTCACTCTCAGTTAGTAAGTGGTTAATATTCACTTGGTATGATTATTTTAGCTGTTGGGGAAAAAATTGAACACACTGCTTATAATTAGGAAAAGGTGAAGGTTTTCTGGCAGGAGCCAACCCAACCTAAAATTGTCTTTTATCCAGGACAACGATACAGGAGTGAGGAGACAATTTAATTATGAATGGAGACACATTAAATCCTTAGTATACAAAAGTAGAGTGCTGCGTATGAATTGAACTGCCAATGTTTTAATAGCCTGCGTAGCCCGGCGCTTGTGAGAGGGCAGTGCCTGCAGGCGCCTATTGTAACTCTTCGTGTATATCGTTCGCCGGCAAACGCTAGCATTTCATTCGCTAAAGGCCAGACAAGTGCAGGCTATAAATAATCAAGATGGCGGACAGTAGCGAAGAATTCGAGGAGTGTTTACATAATGTCCTTGACGTGCTGGAAGGACAGGCATTCAAAATAAATTTAAAGAGGGAGCAGAAAGCGATACGGCAGTTGTACGAGGGGAAAGATTTGTTAGCTGTCTTGCCGACAGGTTACGGGAAGAGTTTAATCTTTCAGGTACTAGTGATGATCATTGGCGAATAGAAGAGGATCTCCGTCCACTGATAGTCCAAGTGTTCTCGTGGTTTGCCCTTTGACGAGTATCATATCCGATCAAATTATAGAAGTGGAGTCAATGGGACTATCTGCCTGTAATTTAAATGAAAAGCTGGATAGAATGCATGAAGTCGAAGCGGGTAACTATCAACTTGTGTACGATTCTGCGGAAAGTTCAATTGACCAAGAGGTTTCTCGATGCATTGAAGATAGACTCTGTCTTCACTCGAAGTCTTGTAGCATGTATTATTGACGAGTCTCATACCTGGAAACATGGACTGGTTTAAGGTACGTTTTTAAAAATTTACTCAGAGATAAATATTTGTTTATACTGTGTTATATGTATTTCCTGTATAAAATAGTGATTTCTGTATATTAATTGTTGTATAGGGATGCAAAAGGAGAGAGAAGCAATGATACTTTGGCGTTTCGTGGCGCATACGGAAAGCTATCAATTTTACGTTCATATTTTGGTATTCAAACGAATTGTACTATCATGCAAATTACTAAACCACCAATGTTTGTTTCATAATTCATGTTCAGCTTCTTATTAGTCGTAATATTAGTACATAATTGAGCTGTCTAAAAGCTGTCAAATAAATAAGAGATACATGTTAAAGTATTTGCTGTGTATGCAGGTCAAAGTAATGTATAAATCGAGATATGAGAACGTTGGTTTACTGTCCATTACCTTGAAATTTTGTAATGTTTAGATCGAATGCCATTTATTAAAGCAAACATGATGGGTCTTTACTCGAGCATTGATACTTTTCCATGTTTTGGCTGTCGACCAATCTTCTCATATCTTATTAATTAACAGCTGTCTTTTAGTAAAGTGTCTGACTTTCGAATATATAAATAAATTCCTTTATTTCCATGAAGAGCTCAAAAAACCCCAATTATTCTCAAATCATCATAACCAAAATAATTTACTGCTGCAAACAGTGCTGTACTATAATAATCCTCAGACAAAGCATAAACCGAAGACATTAAACATCTTGAAACTGATCTCTTTATTTTAATATGCTTTGTCTTGTATTTCTTTAAATTTTCAGCTGGATATGATTTTTGGAACAAAAAATCACAATTTAGAGTAATATTGTATTTAGTGTCTACTCTAGCAAATGAGTACTTAGCATGGGTGTGAATTTTCCAGATGTTCGTTACGTGGTCAACTGGGGACCAGCTCATAACATCTTGATCAACACCAAGAAGCAGGACTGGCTGGAAGGGATGGTTTACCAAGTCATAACCTTATAGTTTACCATGTCAATCAACTTAGCCATTGTGAGGAACAAGTTAAGACATTTGTGAATGTTGAAGGTTGTCTCCGCTTAGCTGCCTACAAATCCTTGGATGACACAACATATTTGCAACCAGGACATAGCTTCTGTACATATTGCACTCATATTGCACTTTATATACATACTTGGACATTCTAATGCATGACATGTTGATATTTTGGGTTTTATTTAAAAGTTTTACACTATTAGCATTTGCATACACTGTGCTGTACATGTTTATGGTAAACTCTTGTACACTATAAAGCTTTTAAATAATGAAACAACCACTAGTATAATACAATTAGCCAAATGCTATATACACAAAACTTTTTATGCTTCCTCATGATTTAGAGTCATTTACTCATTTTTGCCTAATTGGTTTCTAATGAACAAGTAATTTGAAACAAATTACTTTCAATTGGTATGGTCAATTAATGCTGTATCATATAAACATAAGTACTATAATAATGTAATGTACCATCTATTTTGGACATCTCCATAAAAGAAGCACATATATGTGATTCAACTTCTCTGGAGTGGAAATCCTTATACTCATTGTAATTATTATGGACTCCCTTGGCTGCATTGGTCTTCCCGGTCCGATTCATGCTTGCCCGTGTCCGTGATGTCCGCAGTTCTGCTGCGGACTCATTTTTTACAAACATCTCAAACTCTTGTTTTTCAAACAATTGTATGAAAAGTTTTGGTGGGTTAATTGTGGCTCATATTCAGGACAAAAATCTTTGCATTAAGTGTTATGATTTTGGTTGGGCTTATGTGGCCATAACATTAATATATTCTGTGTCCATTGTTTACTTGTAGATAAACGTATGCAAAAAAACCCATATTGTTGTAAATGTACCTTGTACCTTGTATAATGTAACATTTGCATGCCAATCTGCAAAAGAGTGATTCAGTCTAATATTGTCTTGATAATTACTTACTCCACTATGAGATAATATCGTATTGTAGGATTTCTTTGAGCGTTGAGGTTGCGATAGCATTGATTGCTCGCTCAGTATTTTTCTCAGACTTGGAATTATTCAAGTTGCTAGCACTGCTCAGTACAGTACTCAGAAACGGGCAACGAATCTTGATCTCCCTGCACACAGTGTTTGAGAAAACAGCAAGTTGCTCAGGTTCGCTGGATTTCAAGCAGCTGTCCGACTTACAATTAGGTTTTACATTCGCGGTTAACTTCTCGCTCTAAAGCTCTGATTAGTTCCTTTGAGAGAAACTCATGGCGAAGAAATGCATTTACTACAGGTTCCCACCGAGATAAGCAAGTGTCTTTTATTATCACAAGAGTGTTCTTGTCAAAATTGCTTTTAACAACAACATGCCATTTATAGGATATGAAATGACGACTTTTACTGCAGAGCCAGAGGATTTGGTAGTGTCCAAGTCGTCAATATTCAAGCTGGATGTCATGCTCATGTTGAAGAATATCGTGGGGGAAAAATTGGGCGCTAATGGCAAATTTTCGTTTGTCCCTCAGAAAATATATGAAATGATGTTAGTTGGCTCTATAGTTTACTCTATGTTAGTACGAATAAAACACCTAGTTACATATTTAAAACCGTTCGTGAAATCATAGCACAAACAAAATCAAACATGCGAAATCGGTTCTTGTAAGTAGAATGTGTGAGGATTATTCCTGCAGTAAACATGTTAACATTTACTTTATTTTCGCTTTTCCATTTCCTTGTTGTATTTTAGAAAGCATAATATGACCGACTCATGACTTGGTACGCAAACGAAATCTTCGTGTTTTTAAAATCGTCATAACTCATGTCGCATCGAATTGAAGCTTGTTGTCTGCCTGTGTTACTTTATAGAATGGTTCGAAGAGCGAGCGGCATACATATCTAAAATAATGCGCGCATGCGTAGAGGCATTGAGATGCCTGGGTATCTTGCACTTGTTTTTTTATTGATATTCACGTTTTCCTTTTCCATGAATGACAGCGATTTCTTGGCGCTGCTGACTTGTCCGCCAGGTCGCTTTGTAAGTGGAGAAAGAACATGCCGAGACTTTTCATTAGCAGGGCTCGATTTTTCTTAAGACAACATTGAAATCTTCCTGTTTTCTCCACAATTTTCAACGACAAAAGAGATTTCTTTGCCCCCAAATCCGTAAGAAACAAAGATGAGTTCACATACGTTACAAACAACTCGTGAGAGATTTGTCGAATTTTCCACATTTATTCTTTCAGACAGTTAGCCCACACAATTCCAAAACTTTCTTGTCTTGATGAAGGTTTGAAGATGTTAAAAATTTTTTTTTTGATATACAACTTCCATACACCACTCTTAAACTACAATTGCACAGAGGCATACTTCGTTTTGTGAGTTTTCGTTTGGTTTTACTCATTTACTTGCCATATTTGACTTGCCGCGCTTGCAAATTGAAATGTACAATACACGCCCGTGAGAAAGTGTGGCATTTCACAGGAAATAAACAAACTTCAGCTATGATTTGATTGGCCAGTTTTGACAGCGAATTAGAATTTATAATTAGAGGCGGCACATGTTTGGAGATATGTCATGCCTTTTTGTATCTGTGCGAAGCGCATATACATTGCTATCGTGTGTGTGTGTGTGTTAGCTTATAGCCAATCAGCGCGCTCCGATAAGATGTCGACAACTTCCGACTTTGATACATTTCGACGCCATTGTTTCAAGAATATTATTCAAGACATTCAATAAGGACTCTTAACAATTTGGTAAGTATTTTTAATATGAAATACAATAAATTTGCAAGTGTGATATACAACAGTTTTCGTAGGTTGTATGGAGTCAAAATCAAAATATCGTTAAAATCAAAATATATTTCAGCCAAGACAGCCAACTCAGTATCGGAGCTCGTTGATGAAAGCTCAGGTAACCTCTTCGGAGGACAATTCAACCTCTTCGGAGGACTAAACAACCTCTTCGGAGGACAATTCAAACAACTATTTTATCTTTTGTTCAACTGCATTTTTATGCAACTGTTCAACTTGCATCTGTTTAATATTACACATGTTCATGAACTACTATTATTGTGAATAGATGTTGAGCATGGATAGTAAAGGGGTGCACCGGATTTAGTATCCGATCGGATAGTTGATATGGATAATCTCACTATCCGGCCGGTATTTTCTATTATCCTGCCGGATATCGGATAATTTGTGTTTGACAGTTTTCCAAGGCGTATTACCAGTAAATTTGTTTTAATTCAAATAAATATATAAAAAATAGACATCAAATCAATACAACAAAACAGCAATATTGAGCTTGTTTACTGACGTTCCAGTAATGTTGTTATGGTTAACTATCATCTCAGACAAAAGATATCAACTTGCAAAAAAATAAGTTCAATAATGAAATTTAGTAACCATATAGCTCACAGACAATACAGTTATTAACTTAAAGTCGCTTAATCAAAGTCGCTTATAACAGTTCATAGTTTAATACTATTTATACTTGCAAAATACAGTACTATTTGAGACTGCAGTTATAACATTGTTATTGGTATAACTGCATGCTCAATCGATGATTAATTGCATGTTTATCAAATTTCAAAGGGTTACCAGTATTTTATAAATGAAATGGATCTGTGTTTCCTTCGAGTTCATATAGAAACACTCATGGAACATTGAAAGAACTCAAAATAGCGATAAAACATTCGCCCTTTGGGCCAGTGTTCCCAGCCACATAAATGCCACATTGCAACGTTTCACTCGTGTTTCTCTATCAACTCGATGGAAACATGGAAAATGTTTTCTATTCTTTAAATATTACATATGAGAATACCGAAAACATATCTTCATGTACATATGATACCTGTACACAGTGGCGTCACCACGGGGTGGACTGGTGTCCACCCCAATTATCATCAGGACCGATTTTTTAGTTTGTTCAAATCCGTGGAGAAAATTGTTGGGGGGCAATGAATATTGTGACTTGTGACAATGTATGTTTGCGGAGTATTGTTGCAAACGGCGAACCTGATCGCTTCGTATGTATAGTAGTTATTTGAGCTGGAGGCGCTACCCCAATTATCATCAGGACCGATTTTTTAGTTTGTTCAAATCCGTGGAGAAAAGATGAAACCCTAGGGTGATAAAGTTATACCCCCGGTCCCCCTAGACTTCCTCGTGCTTTTGTCCACCCCACTCTAGCAGGCCTGGCGATGCCGCTGCCTGTACATATTAGCACAGATACATGTACGCCTAAGCGGACCTATTTTTTGTATTCAGTGTTAACCATTCAGTTTGCTGTGTAGATTGGCCAGAAGAATTGTATTCTATCATATGGTGACATGGCTTAGTGTTCATATAGTTAATCTACACTCTACATACATTTTTTTTGGTGAATCTTTGGTTGCTATAGATTTCTATCAAATTGAGAAAAGTAAGATGTGCAGGCAATGATAATGAATTATGTATTAATTCCCTCGCAAGCGAAGTCGATAATCTCCCCGCGGCAGGGTTCCATTTCTCACCGAAAGTTTCTATATATATGTAAAATGGTAGGTCATCTCCTTATAAGGAAGTAAAATGTCGTCGTGGGTGATCCGTTTAAATCCGACACAAACAGGTTTTTACGAAGGTATGCATGTTTGCGTAATATAGTAGACACGTATGTTATGTACTTGGACTCGCTAATTCTAAATCTGTTTTCAGAATTAAAAATGGTTAAATATTAATCGAGATAACGTTCAAAATAATATTGACTGGCTTATAGCGAGTAAAGCCAACTAATTTCTAAGTACATAAAGCCAACTAATTTCTAAGTACATAAACCGTTTTTACGAAGGGTACTCACGTTCTCGTAATGTAGTAAACATGTATGTTATGTATGTTGACTCGCTAATTCCAATCTGTTTTCAGATTTTAAATCGGTTAAATATTGGCCAAAATAACGTTCTAACATTTCTTCGACGGAACAGGCTTTTGAATTTTTGTAAATACACAAATACATGGCCACATCATGCGAGG
The DNA here is from genome assembly GCA_035772405.1 of Chrysogorgia sp. JL179-B06. NCBI lineage: Eukaryota > Metazoa > Cnidaria > Anthozoa > Scleralcyonacea > Chrysogorgiidae > Chrysogorgia > Chrysogorgia sp. JL179-B06. The sequence goes on along the minus strand of JAYKKM010000106.1, from coordinate 939,611 downwards.
TCTGGGCACCATTGCATGGGGATCATTGCGGAATTCGTATTTCTAGTTACTATTTGTATCAGGTTGTATACAGTGGAATTTGGAGAATGAATTTAGCAACACTGTTTAATCGACTCTTGAATTAACATACCTTTCCAGTGGCAAACAGCAAACAGCCAGGTTCATCTCTGATCGAACATCCAGTTCATATTTTTTATCATATTTTGTATGATTTCAAATAAGGGGTCGTTTGTCATGTTTATGAAATCATCGTGAAGTTTAATTACAACAGTAATGCTCTGTGGCACTTGCTTCAGATGCTCTGTGGCACTTGCTTCAGAAGCTCTTCAAGTTTTCATTTGTTTGCTATTCTGTCCTTTAGGGACAACTTGGAATTTAACATAATTTAAATATAACAAGTGTAATATAAGTTGACATGTACTGTATGACTGTTTATGACTGCAATGCAAATACATAAAAAATAATAGCCATTTATTTGTACGATTCATGTGCATGTATGCCATTCATGGCATTTTCATGCAGTGGAAAGGGGGGGTGCACCAACCTCGTTCCCAGGGCCTTTTCCCTTTTTGAAATTGGGAGGGCGGGTAAATGCCCTGGCATTGGCTCGTCACATGACGTTCAAACACCCAGCTACAGTGGGTGTAATAAATTATAATAAATTGGTAAACAAAGAAAGATGGCGGAATCTTCGGATAAATTGACTGTGCTTCGACGATTCCAGTTAACGTTAAACAGCGGCAACTTTCCTTCGTATTGTTTAAAACCGCTGCAGGTGAAGTGTTTTAATACTTATTACATGGACACGATGTTGTTGCCGTTCTTCCCACTGGTTTTGGAAAGTCATTACTCTTCCAGCTCCTTCCTAATTTCTTCCCTGTGAAGGCCGATATGAACATTGTCATTGTAGTGTGTCCTTTAAACTCAATAATGGAGGATCAAATCGCGAACATACTTTACCGAAACTGTTAAGGAGGAACTTGTTTCTGAGATGTCAAAAGCAATGGGTATTGCTTTGACCACCGATGGCTGGTCCTCAAGGGCTACAGAATCGTATGTCACTACAACAGCTCGCTACATTTCGCCAGTCTGGGAACTGGAGAGTAAAGTGTTGGAAACCAGAGCATTGCCAGAATCCCACACTGGCGAAATTTTGGGAAAAGCTTTTATTCAAACGGCGAATGAATGGACTGACTAGGCGTGACCATGGTATAAATTGTGTTGTGACTGACAATGACAGCAATGTTTGCACTTGGTGTCAAACTTAGTGGACTGCATCCACATCTTGGATGTTTTGCACACACAATAAATTTAGCTACAAAACGTGGCTTGGAGGTTCGCAAGGTTGAGCAGTTGCTTGCTCGTGTGAGAAGAATAGTATCATACTTTCACAGAAGTCCAAAAGCCACTGCTGTCCTCAAAGAGAAGTGTGCCTTGTTGCAAATTACAGGCCGCCCCAAGAAATTAATTATTGATGTGTCAACAAGATGGAACAGCACATTCGACAAGCTAGAAAGATATGCACTGCTGGAGCCTGCTGTGTTGGCCTCCCTGATGTCAAAGGAAGTTAAAAAGGACTTGAAGGATGTGGTTACATTATCAGAAGATGTCAACAATATCGACAAGGCAACCAATGAAAACAATCACTACATTATTGTGTGATGCCAGAAGCCACACTATTTCCTTGATATTGCCTCAAGGATTCTATCATGAAGGCTACATCCCCACATGCAGATGACTGTGCACTCATCCGAGATGTCAAGGCAGCTATTCAAAAATACATGCAGCCAAGGTATGAGGATTATAACAAGCAGAAGTTCCTGCTCCAGGCTACAGCCATTGATCCACGATTCCCCTCTCTAACCTTCCTCAGTGATGAGGAGAGACATTGTGTGTTTACTGATCTTGTATTGGAAGTTAAGTGATCCAATTCCAAGCAGTGATAAATCTGATGATTCAGCCTTACCACAGTTGTCTTTTCAGCAAGAGGAAGAGTTCAGTAGGTCTCCCCCAAGTAAGAAGAGAACAGCCATGTCTGAACTCTTTGGGGATGTTTACAGTGCCAAAGCTATTCCAACCTGTTCACAATCACAGCAGCAGAAAGTTGAAAATGAAGTACACCATTTCACCAGATAGCAACCCACTGGAGTGGTGGAAATATCACGAGACAAAGTACCCCACAGTTTGGCAAAATATGCCATGTGTGTCTTAGCCATATGGAACATCTGTGCCTAGTGAAAGGGTTTTTTCTATGGTTGGGAACATTGTTAATGCTCAAAGAGCATGTCTTTCCCCTGATAATGTGGATGCACTCATTTTCCTCAAACATAACTTGAAGCTTGTTTGACATTACGACATGCATGTCAATTGTCAACTGAGTAATTGTTATCTGAAATTCTGAATGTAAATGAATGAGATTGTTAATATGGTTATCATTGTTGTTTGAAAAGAAACTGGTTTGCTTTTCCCACTGAAATGAATGATCATTGATTATTCAGAATTTTAATTATTAGTTAATATTTAATAATTAATATTAAATAAATACATTTTTTATTTCAATGCTTTTCTTAAGTTCTTAATTATATATGTGTGTATCGTATCGTGAGCAAACGTATCGTTGCAGGGCTATAAATGACAATACATAATATGGAGCTAAACGATTCTGTTCAAAACCTTCGATGCTCAGTTTCCACGACTGCCACACCAAACATATATCCTCGACCTTCCCCAGAAATTAGAAGCCATGTATCAACGCCTGCGAACGGTCATTTGGAGAAAGAAACGAGAACATTTATCGATTTATTAGGGCCACCAAAGGCTGTAATTCAAAACTACCGCAACTGGAGCAACTCTCTTCGGTCTTCAAGTACTACATGTTCAACACCGCCTCCCAAACCACAACTACAGGAACATTCCCAATGCAGTTCCCATAACACTACCTCGACTTGAACAAAAGTTACACCTAAATACACCAGTACCCCTTAAATAATAATGACTATAATCTAATGATTCTTTCTGGTTTTAATATCTTCGAATAACAACAAGTCAAAGTCAAGACGAACGTACATAAAAACGTGCAACAAAGGGGGGCACGCGACTTCCGCAGGGGCCGAGCCCGCTGTCCTTATGATTATTACATAGGAGATTATACATACTCCACCCTTAATTGACCTCGTCAATTTAACCGTAAAAAGCTAACATGAAACATCAATAATTACTGTCCGAGAGATATTCTAAAATGAAGTTCACTTATCGTTTACTACGACTGTAGGAATGTCAATGTCAGTAATCATCCGGATGGGGAAGGCTTGATCTTGCGATGCTGTCACCTCGAGAGGAAACAATCTTTGAATAGGACGCTTGATCTCTGTTGTTCCTTTTTTCCCCCTTTTTACACGAACCACTGCACTCCTTACTCGACCATCCCTACCCTGTAGAATCTTTTCGATCTTTCCCAAACGCCAAAGCTGACGGGGCATCTTTGGTTCTTCGACAGTTACGATATCGCCCAGCCTCAATTCCCGGATAGAATTTGTTCGGTTGCTCACGGTATGATGTTCTCGAAGCTCAGTCAGGTACTCCTTTCTCCAACGATCCCAAAAATGATTCAATTTCTGCTGAAGGTATCTGGATCTGTGGGTGAGAGACTCTTGTGTATCTGGCTCCTGACTTTCAGACGTTGCGTCAGTCGAACTGAGAATTCTTCGTCCAATGACCAAATGCGACGGAGATAAGGCTTCACCCACTTCATTAGCCACATATCCCAATGGTCTGGAGTTGAGAATTCCTTCTATCTCAATGAGGATTGTAGACAATTCTTCGTAGTTGACTCTTGCCGTTCGTAGGCTTTTCTTCAGACACCGCTTTACTGATCTGACAAGTCTCTCGAAGAAACCTCCCCACCAAGGCGAGGCTGCTACGTTGAACTTCCAGTTAATTCCTTCGCGAATGCAGTATGCCTTTAGCTTCGAATCCTTGAACGTTTTGCCATTGTCACTGACAATCAACGAAGGAATTCCACGTCTTGCTTTAAAACGGATGAGTGATTTTATGAAGCTTTCGGCTGACAAATCAGGAACAGTTTCCAGATGTAATCCCCGACTAGAAGCACATGTAAATAACGCGATATATGCCTTGTGCATCTCTGAACTGTTCCCATATATATTCTTTACGAATACTGGACCGGCAAAATCGACTCCAACTCTTGAGAATGCAAATTCGTCGCTGACACGGAACTCCGGTAGAGGAGGAGGCGGTGGGATCTTGAAACACCTTCCCTCAACTTTCTTGCAAACAGCGCATTTGGATATGATTGACTTAACAGTGTATCTCCCCTTGACAACCCAGAAGTTTGATCTCAGCTCCACGAGAGTGTCCCTCGCGCCATTATGCATAACTTTGATGTGACAGTCCATTATCACGAGATGGGTAAATTGGTTTCTCGAGGGAGAATCACTGGGAACCGAGCGTTGTACGGGATCGGTGCGTTGTCCATACGTCCACCACAACGGAGAATACCCTTCTGATCTGTAAAAACGGACAACGAAGCCTTCACTTGCTCGTATTTCTTATCAAGGTTAATCTGCTTCTGAACTTCTTTTATCCATAGCTCCTTTGCGACATCGTATTCCTCCTGATCAATTTGGCCTCCGACAGCATCTTCACCTCCTTGTCTTTTCTGAAGATTTCTTATGAATCTCAACACATAAGCTGTGACTCTGATTAACTTCGCCAGATTGCTGAATGCCTTGCTTGAGATTACTTTCTCAAGATTCAGCTCGTCTTGACCATCGCTGGTAACCAAGTTTGTGACTAAAGATGTATCCATACTCGGCCTCTTCAATTCACGCAGTTCCAATTGAGGCTGCTCCATGCTGCATCCTTGCATTTTCGGCCACGATTTTCGTTCTTGTTTCATAAAGACAGGACCATTCCACCAGAGTGGATTATCCACTAGCTTTGTAGCTAGCGACCCGCGAGAAGCTATGTCTGCAGGGTTGACTTCGGATGGACAGTATTCCCATTGTTCAACTTCGACTTCTTTACGAATTCCGACGACTCGATTTTGCACAAACTGCTTGAATTCTTTACTTCTTCCGCGGATCCACCATAACACGATTTGGGAATCTAGCCAGCAAAACATTTGGTCGATTTTCAAGAACCCATCTAGAGCACTTTTAACGCTTTTCACTAGCCGGGCTAGAATTACAGCTCCCATGAGCTCGAGACGTGGGATGGATTCTCCGGTTATTGGGGCGACACGGGTCTTCGAAGACACTAGTGTTGTAATGATCTTCCCTGACATTGTTTCTGTTCGAATATATACTACGGCTCCGTATGCTTTCTCCGAAGCATCTGCAAATCCGTGTAGTTGAACGTTGGCAATCTCGGAGACAGGAACACCAGTCAAGTAGCAACGGTTCACAGAGATAGTTCCCACATTCCTTAAGTTGTCAACAAGCGTCTTCCATTCTTCAAGAAGCGGCGTGTCTACAGGTTCATCCCAACCAACTTTCGATTTACAGAGCAATTGAAATAGGATCTTGAAGCGGATACTTATCGGACTCAGAATTCCAAGCGGGTCATAGAGCTTGGCTGTAGCTCCTAGAATCGATCTTTTTGACACTGGACCATCATTGGATAAGAAGTCGAACTCAAAAACCAGGTGATCCTGTTGTTCGTTCCACCCAATACCCAACACCTTCTGACTTGACAAGACTGGCTTTGTTGTCTCAAACAACGAACTTGCATAAGTCTGATCCTCTTCTTGAATGCTACTTGGGTTTAGGACTTGAATGGCCGTTGAAGACGAGTTCTCAGCTTCATCGATCTTCCCTTGCACGGTCGGAGAATTGGATATCCATTTGCGCATGTTCAATCCCCCATCTCTGAAACACGATTTCAACTGATGATATTTCTTAATCGCTGCGTTCTCGGTTTCAGCACCGCCAACGTAATCATCAACGTAGAGGCATTTCAATACTTCTTCTGCGAATTCTTTAGCGACATCATGGTTGGTCAAGTGGTGATGAATCGTTGCATTGAGGAGGAAAGGACTTGAACACACACCGAAGGCGACACGAGCAAATCTGTAAAGGCGGATTTGTGGATTCTCTTGTTCCAAGTCATTGACCCATAAGAAACGTAAGTAGTCTCTGTCCAAAGGATTAACGGAAATATTCAAGAAGGCCTTTTCAATGTCCCCAATTAGAGCCACTCCGTGAACACGGAATCGTAGAAGAACATCGTAAATGAGAGGTGTTGTAGAAGCGCCAGCATACAAGCAGTTGTTCAAGCTTGGAAGGTTTCTTTGAGGACGTGAACTGGCATCGAAAACCACTCGAAGTTTCGACGTTTTCTTATCTGTGCGCACAACTTCATGATGAGGCAGATAGTGGACTTGGCCAACTTCCACTGGAGTTGATTCTTCTACCGTTTCAATAATACCCTCGACGTAACTGATCTAGAATAACTTCATGATACTGTTTGAGCACTGGAGGATTGGCCTTGAGCCTTCGCATCACGGTGTTGAGTCTGGACTTAGCAACCAAGTAGTTATCGGGGAGCACTTCGTGGTCTTCTTTGAAAGGTAGACGTACTTCATATTTACCATTGACAAACTGAATGTCCTCCACAACTCGATCATAAAGTGATGTTTCTTTATCTAGGATTCCACAGGACTCGTAATCCCAAAATCTTCTCAGCTCTGCTGACAATGGATCATTCTCCACAAGTGTTGCACCAACCTTGAGGACGTGAGTGGTTGTGAGATTGCATGAATTAGATATATCAGCCTTGTTGTCACCAACACTTGGACCTGAGAGCACGAATCCAAGTTTCGTGGAGAGCGCCACAGGTTCTGATTGGTTTCCTCTGACCACCTTTCCATCAACTAGTGATCAATAATAGTCAGCTCCAATCAGCATCTGAATAGGTAGCTCGTCAACTCCAGTTGCATCATCCGCTAACTTAAGCTTTCTTAAGTGATTGTAGTTGCCTCTTGCTTTCTGGATGGGCTGTTGACTTAAGGGGCCACAAATGACAGGAACTACAAATGCTCTTATATACACAATTTCATCACTGAGTGTCTTGATTCCCACTTGCACAACTTCACACTCACGTAGTTTGGCATCACTCTCACCGAACGTTTTGATTAACAGAGTTTCTTTAGCGATCACTGCAAGATTCATTCTTTCCTTAATAGTGCTTGATATGTATGACCGTTGGCTGCATGAATCAAATACCAATCGAATGGTGGTAGAGTTCTGTCCATCTTCAGGCCTAAGGATCTCTGCTGTAGCCGTCTGTAGAAGTACAGCATTTTTTGACTCATTCACATGCATGTTTGTCGTATGCTCTTTTCCATTCTTCTCACCGGGTCCATTGTTTGGTTTGCCATGATCCGTACCACTTGACCTTGTACCTCCTTCACAAATAGATGTATGGTGAGATCCATGACATTTTGCACATCTTGTACTGGCTGTACAGTTCCTTGCTAAGTGACCTCCCTTCAGACACAGGAAGCACTTTCCTTTCTTTCTTAAATGTTGCTTTCTCGCATCCACCTTTGTAATTATGTTGCATTTAACACTTGGGTGTCCTTGGTTACAATAAGAACACCATACAGACTGAGGTTGCTGATTCTGAGAGTAGAGGGTAGAAGACGAATAGGGTTGCTTGCCCTTGTAGCCATGTTGAGATCTTTCTTCAGGTGACTTTGAATCTTTAGTAAAGGAACACTGCTCTCTTAATTTCAATTCCTTGTTAAATGACTCCATAACTTCCTTCAACACCCAGGTGTCGGACGACATTCCACGCGACATATTAATGCGAAATTCCTCAGGAAGTTTTTGCATAATTATTGGGGTTAAAAAACAACCATACATTTCGGCAGAAATCTTGAGACTCTCCAAGCCTCTGATATGAGACTCGACAGTATCATATATTTCACGAAGAGACTTCACGTCGCTTACAGATATAACTCTCTGCAATTTCGTAAGAGCTTCCATATGACTTGTGATAATAACTTGTCGATTACCAAATCTAATCTTCAACAACTCTACAGCGTGTTCGTAGTTTGAATTTGACAATGTTAATCCAGATATAGCATTAGCTGCAGTTCCTCCCACAAGCGACTTTAAATAATTGAACTTGTCTACGTTAGACAAACTTGAATTATTGTGTACAGCAGACTCGAAGGAGTCCCAAAACGAAGACCATTCAAATGAGTTACCTGAAAACTTCTGTAGATGCAGCTTCGGTAATTTCGCGTGAAACGTTCCTTTTTCTGGGCTTGAGCTGCTGGGTACTTCTTCACATTTCGTTGACTTAATCTGATCCAAAACTGATTGGATTTCAATGATCGTTTCTTGAATAGTGCTGCTAAATTCGCAACTTTCTTCCACCTCAGCATCGATGTCCTTTTCATTTTGAATTAATCCTACGATTTCATAATCCAACGATTTGAGCTCCTCAGATTTGGTTTTCAACATTGCCAAGAGAGGGTATAACTTCTTGAAGTTCGACTGATCTCCAGCTGTGATAATCTCCATCGCATTGCTCTTCGTTTTCTCCACATACTTCCGATGAGCCTTCCGTACATTGACTTTCTTCTTCAATCCCGACATGATGAGTTATCTTCTGACTTTTACATATACAACGCGACCGTGAAGGCAAATTCCTTGAATTTCGCTTGTATAACTTGAATACGTGATCACACGTTCCCGGGAGTCGGCACCATAAATAATAATGACTATAATCTAATGATTCTTTCTGGTTTTAATATATTCTTCGAATAACAACAAGTCAAAGTCAAGACGAACGTACATAAAAACGTGCAACAAAGGGGGGCACGCGACTTCCGCAGGGGCCGAGCCCGCTGTCCTTATGATTATTACATAGGAGATTATACACCCCTATATCATACCATCAGGACATGTGCAATATGGAGTCTCCCTCTTCACCGCCTAAGAACACCTCACCAGTAAACAGTGGACTAGTAGCATCACGGCAACTACATTTCCAGACTCCCATTTCAAATTCTAGTAAACAATCAAGAACATTTGTGACAACTTTGCCTTCTGAGATAAACAATGAAATATGCCTTTCTTATGACTGCGACGACTTACAGGATTATGAACGTGAAGAAAATGAGGAAAACGATACACTCCAATGTCATGAATGTGTAGAACTACGTGCAGAAAACGAACGGTTAAAGCAAACTATTTCTAATTTACGAAATGTGAAAAGCAACACTGAAAAAGTGTTTCATCACATATACAGACGCAAACACCTTGTAGTGTGTTACGACTTACGAATCTCCGTATACGTTTCATGTTTTAAAAAAACATTTGTCGGTGTTTACATAGATATCTGATGGAACACTCTTTCACACCTTTTTTACATCAATTGATTTTGTTGACTATATACCATTCATACATGAAGTATGAATAACATTAAATATAATATACAGTTATTGCTGAAAAATGACATAATAAAGTTAATTCGATTTATATACCAATTATATAGGACTCCCTAGAGCTCCGATGGCCGCAATTTCTTATTTGGAGTCATTAACTGAGTATCTTCGCAAAGACCAACACAAAAAAACGTGCAACAAAGGGGGGCACGCGACTTCCGCAGGGGCCGAGCCCGCTGTCCTTATGATTATTACATAGGAGATTATACACCCCTATATCATACCATCAGGACATGTGCAATATGGAGTCTCCCTCTTCACCGCCTAAGAACACCTCACCAGTAAACAGTGGACTAGTAGCATCACGGCAACTACATTTCCAGACTCCCATTTCAAATTCTAGTAAACAATCAAGAACATTTGTGACAACTTTGCCTTCTGAGATAAACAATGAAATATGCCTTTCTTATGACTGCGACGACTTACAGGATTATGAACGTGAAGAAAATGAGGAAAACGATACACTCCAATGTCATGAATGTGTAGAACTACGTGCAGAAAACGAACGGTTAAAGCAAACTATTTCTAATTTACGAAATGTGAAAAGCAACACTGAAAAAGTGTTTCATCACATATACAGACGCAAACACCTTGTAGTGTGTTACGACTTACGAATCTCCGTATACGTTTCATGTTTTAAAAAAACATTTGTCGGTGTTTACATAGATATCTGATGGAACACTCTTTCACACCTTTTTTACATCAATTGATTTTGTTGACTATATACCATTCATACATGAAGTATGAATAACATTAAATATAATATACAGTTATTGCTGAAAAATGACATAATAAAGTTAATTCGATTTATATACCAATTATATAGGACTCCCTAGAGCTCCGATGGCCGCAATTTCTTATTTGGAGTCATTAACTGAGTATCTTCGCAAAGACCAACACAAAGAAGAAATTTCCGTGACGTCGTCAAATGATGTTAATTCGTGGGCAGCGGTACCAGTGGTAAGTCTCGTACTTATTTTTATTTTTTAATCCCAATGCAACGGTGTATTCTTGAAAGCCGGCCAGTTTTATACTAGGTGAATTAGAGACAAGGTATCAAGGCATATTTAATGTTTTAACATATATGTATTTGTGGAGTACTGTGAAATCTGTTGAAACATCTGCAGTAGTTATCGCTAAGCCAAACATCGTCGCGTCTTCATCGCACTTTGAAAAGGGAGAGAGCAAGTAAGAATTGTGCCCGGGATCAGGTGTTTTTATCCCAATGATAAAACTTCGTCAGAGCCATCACAAAGCAGGAGCAGACCTGAAAGTGTTGTTCCGCCTCATAATGGACCACTTTTTTACGGAGGATACATTGGCTAAATCAGTCCGTTTTGGAAACCGTGTTTTTCCGTCTGGCAAAGAAGTATTGGACCCCAGTATCGTGTCAGCAATAAAAGGTATTTATATGTAGTCAAATAAGCTCTGTAATAGCGTACTATTTAAGAAATAGAAAACATTTTCTGTGCTTACATACAGTTTAGAAACACGAGTGGAAGTTTGGGAGAACGAGAAATTAGTATGAGCCAGCAGGGCGAGTGTTTCCACGCTATTTCGAGTTATCCCAAACTTTCACGAGTGTTTCTATAACTTTATGTAAACACGGAAGGAAGTAAGTAATAAGACTCTTTTATTAAAATGATGAAAATATACATTCTCCTTACTCACGCCAGGCAGTGTTGTCGACTGGTCAAATGAACATAAACGCTCTTAACTGTGAAGAAAAGCATCCAATCTTCTCGTTTTTCTTGTTGGCTGTCACAGAACATATTTATCGACATTTTAGCTGTTTGTGATTAAAGGTTCGCGCTCAAAACAATGTAGAAAACTCTCGTTTTGGGGAGGTTTAAGATGAGTTTTTGGATAATTGTTTGAAGAATGCATGATTTGTAATAAATAGTTCACTAATTTGTTTCTACTAAAACAATTAGACAACTCGTCCTCGTTGTCTATGAGCGAATAGTCAACTCAGGCTTCGCCTTCGTTGGCCATCGTTGATAGAAACACGGCTTTCAGCCTATCAGCGCATGCGTTTTTAACTTGTTATACTGTTTAAACAAATATATAAATGATGATTTTATTTGTAGGGTACATGCTTGTCGCTGCCAAAATATTTAACGTGGCCCCTTTGGACAGTTCCAAAATAAACAAAATGTTTACTAACAAGTGCACCTCAGCCCAAGCAAGACCTGAAAAATAAATTGATGACAATGAAGTAAATCTATTCCACATGGTTGATGGTTACTGTCGAGACGAACATCGGAACTTGGACACACACGAAAGTACTTTGACTTATAATTAGTTCATAGTTTTATTCTTTTATCTAGCAATATAGCAATGCCATTGATTTTATTGTCTACATTTATTGAGACAATGTTTCACTAATTTTAGGCGTTATTCTTGCTAACACATCTGATCCCCACTCAGAGAAAATGAAATTTGATCTAAAATTAAAGTGGGCGCATGTGAAATGAATGCGTCAACGTGCGTACAGATATTCGTATTGTGTATGTGAGACAACGACAACGGATAAAAACGTGTCGCTTAATTTGAATTGGGACATGTGCCAAAAGCTAGTAACACCGCTGCTCCGCAGGCAACTCTGTGTCTTCCCAAACGGCGGCTTTTCAACAATCTTAATTTTCGCCAAGCACGAAAAGGAAGACACAGAGTTGCCTGCGGTTGAGGCTAGCTGTCGCAGGTTATCTGCAAGTTTGTTAATTGATATATATATATTTATTTTTTTCGTTTGTTATTGTTCAATTATATTAGTATTTTTTTATTCATTATACATATAATTCTAAACCTAATTTACAACTCAATTAAAAGATTAAAAATTAAAAAGTATCTATGTAAATAGTCCATTGTAAAAGTATCTAAAGTATCTAAAAGTATCTATTGTAAAAGTATTTAGTGAATATAAGGAGGATACTAAATTTGTATTTAGTTTAGTTCAGAAGTTTTCCGTGGAATAAACGTTTTATTGAACATATTTCTTGTAGAGTGATCACTTGGCTGATAGTTTATCGCAATACGACACGCTCCGTGCAACAGCGCTTATTTAATGGTTAATATTAACTTTTTTGTCCAGTAGGTTTTCGAGCTTTCAAGGCATTAAAAGTTCTTTTAGACCTTTCTAGACTATGTAAAGACATTTCAGACGTTCTAGACCTTTTAAAGATTGTAATCAATTTGACCTGGCGTTGCGAAAGGTCTATCGATTTGTCAAATTAAGCTCACCTGGGAGACCTTTTCGAGACTTTTACCATAGGTGGTCATAAGATCTTTTTAGACCTTTTGAAGACAACTTTTTAGACGTATGCTAGACTGTTGCAAGGTCTTAAAAGGTCTGTCGTTTTCCTACGGGATGCCTTTGTTATGTGGTGGGCTGTTGAGATGTCTCTCCAAACCACTTTGTATTCCTAGCAGAGTGGACCTACTATAATCTTTGCCGTCTTGCACCTTTATTTCAGCGTAAAACAAACGTAGGTTGCTGTCCAACGTCTCGTTGTCCATTTCATGCAACTCAGACGTGATATGTATAGGATAAATATCGAGAACGGAGGCTTTACGCCAGATAAAGGCCCCGAGGAATGTATCTGGCGTAAAGCCGACGTTCAATGTATTTATCCGACTTACAACACAATTGAAGGAGGTTTCCTTTAAGCGACATGATTTGTTTTTGCTTTGAAAAGACAAAAAAAGTGCATTCATGTTCAGTGTTTTATGATCTTTAATCATACTAAAATGCTAATACGCGAACAGGGCATCGTTCTGTTTCATCCTTGCATATGTACCAACGACCTTCAGAGCAACAGAAATAATTGGTGTCAGCTGTGCTCGAAAATTGCGAAAGAAGGGATGAACCCAAACCAAAACGTTTATGCATATTAAAAGAAGAAGCTCCAGTCATGAGCAGTGCACGTGGGTCAAATGCTATATTTAATAATTGTACAGTGCATATTGAGAATTTCTGTAACTAAATTTGAACAAATTCCCTCGTATTACCTAACGTTTTTTAAAATGATTGTTGTGTTGAAATTGTTGTGATTTGGAAAACGTGCTATGTTCATTATGTTGTTTTTAGTTGTGTTTCTTGTTAATAGGTGGGATTGTATATACAATACCTGCTAGCTATGCAAATCATATTGTAAATCAGCTAATCAGCTACAATTAACCCCTATTTCCCCTGGGAGAATTCAAAAACCGCCACCAGCTTTAGGTTTCTTCGTGAGATAAATCCTTCAAAGGAACAAAGGAAAGCGACTTGATTGTGTTGTAATGCGGAGTTTAGCCCATTCTTCAAAATGAAAACGTTTAGATATTAGAATCTCTGTTACCATGAAAGTGGTTACTTGCATTAAAATTATAATATTTTGTTCCTAATGAATATTAGTGAGATTTAAAATTGTAAATATATGTACCTTTAAATATGTTGACGGCGTAAATTGTTTTGTATTTCGTACTCTGTGCTTGTGCATTATCCACGAACTCGTCTACTTCTTTCTCTGTCGTTATAATAGACCTTCGTTTACTGTTTTCGCTCTCATTAAATATATTGTCCAAACTTGAAGGAAAATTGCCTGACATTTTTAAAAAAAAGCTATTGCGGGAAATTTCTGTGTTTGGATACTCTGATTCAAACACAGGTATTGACCAATCAGAGTGCTTCTTGTGTACATGTTATTTTATAAACTGTATTTCTTCTACTAAGCCCCAGGGGCAAGTGGCTTATTAATTTTATGAGTTTATTGAAGGGCGGGGCTTAATAAAGGAAAAACAGTACACTAAATTCTGAAAATGTTGTATAATCTACCACTTATAAAAATTATGTAACGTTTATTTACAGGGTAGAGGAATTGTAATCATATTATGCAAAAAGCAAGTACGTGTGTACTGTACTGTATAGTGACAGATCTGCAGATTCGAGATTTGCTCTAGCTTGTGTCACAGCCCTCAACAAGAGTAAGGTTGTGAACACTTGTGTGATTGCTTGTTACATGAATAAATCAAATCCCATGTTTTTGAGGAATTTATTTATGCAACATTAGAAAGTTGTGTGTTTATATTACACCTATAATAATACCTGATATACAAAGTAAATTGGCAGGAAAATACATGTTTATAAAAATGCTGTGCTGTATCATTTTGCCTCATTGCATACAGTTTGAGCTCATAATAATTAGCATATTCATGGCTTTATTCTTCCCCAGTCTTCTTCTGATGCGGGAACAAGCTATCGTGTGAGTGTTCGCACACCTTACTTAGTCAGGGCTGTGACAGGCTAGACTTGCTCATGCTGTAGGGGTTGTTTATGTGAGCCAAGCTAACCAGGCTGACATGTTTGATTAGCATGTACTGTCACTTTTAGTTTAAAGTGTCTAGGAAGTGAAAAAATCGCTAGCATTTTTTTGCTATAACGAACAAACTCAGGTACATTAATGCCTGGCTCCATGACCATTTTTGTTGAAAAAAACATTAAATTCAATAAAATATTTGCAACAAGTTATTGAGAAGTCATTCAAGTTGCGTTAGGACAACATAATTTTTCTACGTTTTGTTTTTATTTTGTTCTCATGGAAACTCGTCACGTGACGTCACACCATCGAAATAAATATGGCCGTGAAAGATTGCTCTTGCAGACAGACGAAAGTATCATGAAACGGGTCGTCGTTATGCATGTAGGTAGCTCAGTAGTTGTAGTTTATGGGACAAACTTGCTATTAAGGCACTATTTCATGGTTTCGAAATTAATGAAATCCTGAGGAAATGAGGCGTATGTGAACCATATCTTTTACATAAGGACAACCTGGCAAGTTAGGACAATCTACTACGATATTAGTTCTATCTATCTTGCTACTTTTCTACATGTAATCAATAAGATTTGTCTGTCTGCGAAGCGAACGTGTTTTGTTAACGACGAATCGCGATTTGATCGCCATTTCTGAATGAGCGAAATAGTTAACAATTATTCACCAAAGTGGAAGTGAATACTGGTGGATATTTACGGAGACGCAAAGCGTCGAGGTAAATATCCACCACTATTCACTGACACTGAGGTGAATAATTGTTTTAGCATATACCAAAACAAATTGATAAAAATTAGGTAAATTTCGGTTAGTTTCATTACAACTCCATATATGGAGTTGTTTATCAGTTTTGACAGCTGATAACCCGGTCGTTTTGAAAACCTTTCGCAGCTCGTTTCGAAGTTGGATCACAGCAAGGCAAAAGACCACTGGATTTTAGCCCAAAGGAAATATTTTAATACTGTAAATGGGAAACCTTAGGACAAAGGATAGCTAATGAATTCTGGGTGGGTAAACGAGTTATTCTTTGCAAAAGATGAGTTATATAAGCGTTTTTATTTCTGTCAGTGCAGTGTCAATGTTTCATGTGTTTAGTCGTTGAATTTCCTTTAATTTACAAATAATTTCTGTATGTGTTTACTGTTATAAAATCGGTAGTATGATTCCCTGGTCATAATCAGGTCATTTATTTAGTATTCAGTTCATTACTCGCCAGTTTCTTTGGCAGTATATCGCGGTAATCTTTACGGCCGATACCGTACTAATTATTTAAGTTTTGCTTGGTTTTTGTTGTAACTGAAATGATTTTTAATGTTTGTAAATGTTATTAAATTCTATATGAAAGGCAATTCAAATTGTCTCATAAACTATATAAAGGAGAATATCGATATATGAACTACGGAGTACACTTTTCTATAGAAAACTGACAACAGTCAGTTCGTTTAATCGAGTTTGTTTTTGGAGCACATTTATTTTGTTGTTCTGCGGGTTTTTGAGCACTTTCTATTCTCTTTTTGCAACTTGTTTTTCATAAATATTACGTAAAATAATTGCCCTGCATACAGTAATTGTTTTCTACCTTCCTGCTTTTACCAATTTCTCGCATTACGTAAAAAGAAAAGTCGTTCAAGAGAAGGACACCATCTTGTTTTGTGAAACAGTGAATAGTGCAGGATATCCCGAGCTAGAGGAACCAATCAGATTGCACGATTCACTGTTTTGGTATATGCTAACTATGTATATTGTTCTGTCATATAAATTAACTCGAAAAAATTTATACGTTAATAATTTTGTGCAAGGGGAGTGTTTATTTTCTCAATAATAAAGTAATAAGAAATTCTACATTCCGAATTTCATAAATAGTTTTAGAAAATATTAGTCAGATAAGGGTGGGAAATATATGTCTTGTTCTGTTAGATTTTAGTAGAATTCTATAAAATCCAGATAAGTGTTATTGTATGTAATTTAAATACAGGGAGTCCTCCTCTCCTCCCAGAATAAAATACTACAAAGAAAATCCAAACCAGAACTATAAATTTCTAATTTTCTGATAAATTATTTTATATCAATTAACTATAAGTCAGAAATATCATACACTGTACTAATGATATAAATTAACAGTATTAATTTTGCCTTATAGCTGAGCAGCAAAACTGTCTACTGGCAAGTTCATCAAACCAGACAGCTAATGACAACAACCCACAGTCAGGCACACAGACAATCAGAAGATGCATAAAATGCAAAAACCCTATGAAAGGTCATCCTAGAGGTCATTGTCATGACATAAATGCCTGAGCATTTAAATAAAAGTGAAACATGTTCCATTTTCTAATGAACTAATGTGACAATATATTCTTTTTATGCTTAGTATGTGTGCATGTCTATGTTCCTATACCTCTGAAATAACATGGGGTAGCTGATTACACATATATACTGTAGATATAATTATTTGATTTTGTTCAAAACTCTGAATACCTAGTAATGGTCGGTTTCTTAGGATGTTCTGTTAATAATTAGCAACCATCCACTGATCTCTCTTGTCCTGAGTTATAGCCCTTAGCTGCATTTTTAGTGGTATATCGAGTACGGATATCATGATAAATGCAGGAAGGAAGGGGTCTTGAGTCATCCCATCCATCTTATGAGGCATCGATATGAAACTGCACGAAGAAATCTAAAAACAAGACCATAAGCAAATTGAATAGAGCCTCTTAATGGCCTTGTTAATTACAACTCCATATTTGTTTTGCTAGATTGGGTCAGATATAAGTGGTCAACCTGGCAACCCAACAAAAATTTATACTTATCAAACACAACATGGGTTTGGGTATGTACACCTATTACCGACCAAAGCTTATATGGAAACAACAGCGATTCATATATAATTATTTAATTTTGGCACTGATTTCTTATACAGTATGCTTCCCTCAGTCTTGGTGTTTGTCTTCAGAGTTTTTCTCTAATTATTTTTTAACTGGTGTTGGAAATAGCATCGAAGTTGTCAACTTGTCAGTAAAAAGAAAAGATCTTATTGAACATATAAATAAACTAATTTTAGTACATAGTAGTTTATAATAATGGTAGTAAAATGTATATAAACTAATAGTAGTTTATATACATTTTAACTTTAAGACCAAACTGGGACCAGTTGCGAAAATGCAACTTCAAGGCCTTCCGGCTGGAATTGAACCTGCGATGCTAGTGCAGTACTCTGACCATTAATATACCCAGAATCTTATCCCGGCATTACCACCACTATATATACAGAACTCGTGGCTAGGCTCTCAGCAACAGCTTTCCATAGCTCAATGGTCAGAGCACTGCACTAGCATCGCAGGGTCGCGGGTTCAATTCCAGCCGGAAGGCCTTGAAGTTGCATTTTTCGCAACTGGTCCCGGTTTGGTCTTAAAATGTATATATTCCAACACTCGAACCAATAGTATCTTATGCTTGTTTATATGTTAACCTTACGTTATATTGAAATAAAGTCAACAAATGTTATTACTAACACAAAATCTTGTCCGTATATAAGCTCCCCGTATATACGCCCCCCTTTAGATACTTCCTAAACAAACACAAATTCATCTTAACAACAAATATATATAATCAAAAACGAAATATACATACTGCCAGGTTGCTTTGCCCCAAGCTTGATTGGGCCAAAAAGTGTCAAATCTGGCCCATGAGTTATACGCTGAAACTAATATTACTATTAGTATTACCTGGTCAATGTTATCCACCTCAGCCTTCGGTAGATGATATTGACCTCGCGTGTGGATAATTCTTGATATCATGCTCAGTCTCATCCAATAACTGTATATTATAAACAAATCAGTTCATCAATTGCTATTGATAATCGATATCAAACTATAAGGTCAGAAAAACCTCCTTCATCGATTGTTCATCAATTATCAATATCAATCATCATTAATATTCATCCCCTCGCCCGGCCGAAGGCCTGAGAGCGAGGGTGCTAATATCGACCGTCGTTTAGTCCCTTATGGGAAATGCAAGCGAATCTGAAATTGCAATCCAGTTTAATTTTATATATATATTCAAGATCAACGGCCCATGCGCGGCATCGGGAAATTTGGCCCTGGTAACTAGATATGGTAAATAATAAATATCTGCATTTGAATTCGTGTTTTGTCGGTTATACGGTGAATGAAGATTTGAGTTAAAAAAGATCGTGAAAAGGCAGTGAAAAGGCAGTGAAAATGCAATATATCGTCCGAAGATGTTAAGTTCATAAATAAAGTTCGTAAATCAAGTTTCATACGTGGCGTCAAAACTAAAGGTAAACCCGTTTTCGGTTTTTTAAACCTGTTAGTCAGTTATGTAGAATGAGTTCTTAGAGTTAGTACTTCAAAAGATATTGTGGTTGGAACATTTCACTTTTGGCATGGCGTCATGGCAACCGAAATTTAAAATTATTATAACATCAACCCAAGTCAGTTTTAGGGTTAGGATTAGCGATTATTTAATTTCGGTTTGTTGATATATCGAGAAAGCGCCAATACGAAATCACTCTTTGAAGGGCTTTCGCTCGAAATTGAATAGACCTTACATAAGATATACCAATAAATTATGTGCTTTATTATAATATTGCAGAATAACAAATGTTAATACAAATTTTGAATGGCAGATTTTATACTTTTATTCAAATTATCCATCACCATTGTTTCACTCGGTCACTTTGCAACCTCATCCACAATGGAATAATTGCAATATTTGATAATTAGCCTATATAGTGAGTACCAGTACTGGTGGTAAGGATGTAAAAAAGTACATATTATAGCTGTATTTATACTGCAAGTCTATAGGACTAACCAGGACTAACCTGGCTGGATGCCACCTTGGGCCTGGCTTACATTTTACTCACTTTAATAGTCTAAACATGCACCACACTGGTTATGAAGTTGCTCAGACTGTGGAATTTGTTTTCAAAAGTGGAAAAACCGCCATCTAACTTGCATCATTTCAGTGTTGGATCGATCAACACATCCACCTTTAATGAGAACAAGTGGTGCGTCTGATGTGGCAAAAAATGGCGTGTCGTTGCTAAGTTGTAAGTCGCGCTTGCAAAAGTTTTTGGGCGCTGGCAAATGCAGCGCCCAAAATGATCTCTTCCAAAACTTGCAATAGGTCTGCCCAGGCAATAATTGCAGGATTCCACCTAAAATCATTAAGAAATGTGATTTCGGCTTCCTCGGCCCCCATCCATGCAAATGTGCCAGTAGCTGGATTGCAGAAAGCGTGGTAAATAAATTTCAGAGGCGATAAAATAAATGTTTTCCCACTATTTGCTGGACCGTGGGTAAAAATGTTCTGGTATTTGCCTCTCCCCTTTTTTAGATTGTGTAGATAGCTCGGCAGAATGCCGGAACCGCAATCCCATTATTGCGTAGTACTTCCAACGCTGCCTGCAACCATCTTCCTTCACATCCATCGCAACACACTACTTCCTTTGTCTCGTGTAACAACTGAAGGCGTTGTTTTTGAACGAATGTTTCTCGTCTCGGCCTCAGAAAATTCCTTCGCAACTGCTAGTGCCTCGTCAACCTTGCTTCCTTTGTTGGCTATGAATTCTGCTAAGCTGCTTTTACCTTCGCGATTTTGCTCCACGGCTAAACAGACTAGCTGTAACCTCGTTATCTTCTTTGCCAGAATAATTTTCGTCACATCGAACACGCTTACGGATTTTTCTTTGCGGCCCTTTTTTAGACCTCTTGAACTTTCCCCTCTAGCTTTTCTTTTCTTGCTTACGCTTTATTGGTACAGAAGACAGATCCGGATGTTGTTGAGAGTGCAATGCTTCTTTGTCTTCTTTAGTGACATACTTATAGGCACTACTAGAAATACGCAACACCCCTCGCCCACTTATACTGTTTGAAACTTTTATAGCGTAGTTGCTAATTTACTGAATTAGGTATTAGCCCATTTATTTGCAAAACTGAATAAATTTGCAGTGGACAATATCTCTGAGAGCTTTGTGTTGTTTGAATTTAATTCTTCCATAGGACATCAAACTAAATAGCGTAAACTTTTTCTGGGTGCAGTACCCCACCCCACCTCTAGAGTTTCTTTTCCCCATCCATGATTCCCAGTGCCCAGACCGCATCTGTCGATAACAAATCCCATGCGGTTATGGTTTAATTAATACTCGAGCAGTGAGCTCTACATATAATATGGAGCTAACAATGAGCTCGCTGGACCATAGGTACTCTGGGGTTAGACATCTATCTGGGGTAAACCAGACCTTACAGATAAAAATTTTCAGAATGTTCCTCGCAGAAATCGCCAGAAACGCACTCCTGGGGCTTTTAAAATTCAATTTTTTTCTGGGGGTGCATGCCCTCAGACCCCCCCCCCCTACAAAGGTTTGCGTGAAACCTGCGAACACAAACTTTACAAGATTTGCCTTGCTGCCCCCCCGGAAAAATAATCCTGTGTACGGCTATGCGTACACAAGACTGGGCTGGTGGACAAGGCTGTGACTGGTCAAGATGGTTTCAAGTGGCTCCAAGACATGATCAGTTGCTGCCAACTATGAGAAGTTTCGTGAAGCAACTGCACTTTGGAGGTTGACTTTGAGCAATCTGGTCAATTTTTCAGATACTAGGTTTTCCAACTCTAAGAGGAAAGTCTTCAAGAATATCCACCACCAGTTTGCTCCCATCATTTCCTGCCTAGAGCACCAGATCATGGCAGGTATGGGAGCCTCTGACTCTGTGGTCAGGGAGAGAGCTGACAAGGCAAGAGAGTTGAAGGGGGAAATCTTGAACCTCAACGTTCTGTTGACACTTTCTGGCCTGGTAGATATCTACGAGAAGTTTGGTGCCATTGTCCAGGTCACGCAAATGGTCCACTTGTTACCACACGAGAGGCTGGACCTCTACACAGAGGCTGTCAGCAGGCTGAAGAACATGGCTTTCGCTCAAGATCATAAGAACTGTGAAAAATTCTTCAAGCCTGAAGAGAAGATCAAGTGCTTCTGGCCTATGAACCATGCAGACAAAAAGAGTTACACAGAGAACATGCTTAGGGACATGCCCATCCTTGCCAAGCATGGTGTGGAGGCTGCAGGGCTGGGACTTCTCACAAGGAGGCAGGCTGGAGAGAGGGCTGGGCAGGACACTGATGAGACTGTTGGAACTTGTGAAAGAGCTGTCTGCTGGACTGAGTGAGAAGGTTTACAGTTCTGAAGGTAAGGCTGTAATAGAAGAGACCAGAGTTGTCCTTGACTTACCTGCTTTGGCTCTTAAACTTAAAGAACATGGAGCATGTCCCATCAAGGTTTCAGTTACTACGTTTCCCAAGTTCAAAGAAGCAATGTCAAATGTTCCAGTTGACACTCTCAAAGAAGTTCCAGAGGAGGAGTTGAAGTTGCAGTTCAAGATTTTTCTTGAGAGGCTGGCAGACTTGACTGCAGAAATTGATACAGACGAGTTATGTGAATTTGATTCTAAAGAACTAATGAAGAAGTTTTTCGATCCAGCTGGAAAATTATTCAAGAATATAGGAGATGATCATGCAGGCTCTAGCAGTTTGTGAAAGTGTTCTCGAGTCTTTCGTTAGCAGATATGAGAATCACTATGGACCTAACCTGGCCAACTGATGCTATTGTCACTGAGGCAATGAATAAGTACTGGGCAAGCAGAGGGGGGGGGGGGGGGCTGGCACTTTTTCAGAAAGTTTGAGAAGCTGAAGACTTACAAAGGAGATTCTGAGATCATGGACAAGCTTATGAACTCCAAAAACAACCTCCCCTTCATGTACTAGGCTGAAAAATTGTACCTTGTTGATGTTAAATGTTAATTGTTATGCTATAATAAAGTTTATTTGGGACTGTTGAAATGTTGTTTAAATTAATCATTTAATTGCCTTATTGATTTTATTTAATAAGCATAACAGTTCCAATTTCCAAGTGACCAAGTCTTCCACTTCCAATCTTCCAGTTACAACTCCCACTCCCAACTTAGCTACTTAAGCCCCAGCCCCCAGGCTTAGAACACAAGTCATGTGGGCTGAGGGCACTGCTGCTGTACCGCTGTAGTGTATCCTGTAGGTTAGTCTGTGAGTGTGACAGTCTGTGTAGCTACACAAGTACACAACGCTGCCTAAACTCTAAAGATAAAAGATTCAATTCAATGGATTTGCTACAGTGCTACTAGCAAATTGCTAGACACTTTATTAACGATTTTTTAGTCCTGTGAAACGTAGTGCAACCACTGTATTTTCGAAGAAATTATTTGGTCCTTAGCGTAGGATCCAAGAAAGGTTGGAATTATTTCCAGGTCTGCCTTGAGGGACTCCTGAAGTGACAAGCTTATCGGAGGAGGTGACAGTAACGCATTGTCTACGGTTCCAAAGACAGTAACGCATTGTCTACGGTTCTGGAGATAAGAGTGGAACCAACTTAGTAGATAGTGCTCAACACAGCTTTATACCAGGGAAGTCGTGCACCACTCAATTGGTCGAGGTACTTGATTACATTGGCTCTCTTTTGGACCGTGGGAAACAGTCTGACGTCATCTATATGGACATGACTAAAGCGTTTGACAGAGTGAATCACACAGCTCTTATCAACAAACTTTATAGCTGTTTTCATATCTGGAAATTTACTGGGTGATTTACTGGCTCAGTAGGTGATCACGACGTTTGTTGAGCAAACAGCGCTCTAAGACTTGAGATAACGGACAACAAGGAAATCGGTCGATAGTTTAACGGAATTCTAGTTTCTTTATTACTCAGCTTAAAGACAGACCAAAATCTCTTTGGATTGGTACGAAGATCACCATCAAGCGAGTTAAAGAAGTTGGCACAGCTCTCAGTGACCAACTTTTTCACCCTAGCACGTATTTCTCCAAATTTAACTTTCAATGAATCAGTCGGAGATTACTTCAGTTTCATACGCACAGCATCTTTTTCCTCAAGGCATGGATGATATCACCGGACATCCAAGCAGGCGAATTCCACCCTTTGATTTTCTTGGTTGGGATATGGTCTTGGACAGCAGAAAGAAATACATCTTTCCATTGCACCCAGCTGATATTGATGTTTTCAGGTTGAATTGTGCTAACCAGGTAGGCCGTCTAGGTCCCCCTGCGATAATCAAAGACAGTTCTCTCCAAACTACGAACTGCTTTAACTGCAGTTTTGAGGTAAAAGACGACAGTTCCATGATCCGTAAACAGACCGCTTTGCACTGGTTTTAGTACGGAGATATTATTAACATAACTGGCCACACTGGTTATTACCAGTGAGATTATAAGACGTTATCGACCAGCCTTTACCAGGGTCTTCTCTTCCCTCACTCCCTCCCCGGGCACTGAGAAGACCCTGGGTATGAGGTTGGGTTGTTAGCTGTAAATGAAGATCTGTGCTGAAGCATTAAAGGGGAACTGTACCCAAAAAATAAATTACTTTAAAATAAAAGACCTTGAAGTATAATGTTTAGAAATGTTAATAGTTTTACGGTATCTGCTCTTGTACTCGAGAAATAACGTTTTCATTCTCGTATTTTATGCTTCTAGACCCCGCCATTTAAGTTTGTTCGACGGCTCAAGATTGATGTACAGCGGTGGTTTTCTTTTCAATTTTCACGTCATTGAGTGTTTGTCTTTTGTTCCTTCAACACAGTCTCACCTCATAAATAGATGAATAGAATCAATTGACAAGAATGACGCAAATAGATGATTATGATCTATCTTGGGGAAACTCAGGAACAACCCATATTTAACATGATCTGCGCATTATTGAAAAGTCAAAATGGAGGAGAAAAGAGCGAAGCGTAAGTCAAGTGAATTATTATTTATAAAAATTAAAATCTTAGAGAGTATATAAAGTCTTAATCATATTTCTTTCAGCATGTAAAAGACGAAAATCTGATACACTAGAGGCGGCTGTAAAAGCTGGTTTTGAGCTTCTCGGAGAGCCGAAAGATAGGAAATAGAAAGACATGCAAACCAGCACATATTCGTCTTGTAAAAGCTGGCGCAATCCGACAAACCCATACGCCTTACAGGTCACGTGTTAAATCTTATGAAGGTACGTTGTATAAATATAAAATGTTCAATGACAAATTATGTTGTCATGTTGTTTAATGTTTTGATCAATTTGGTGCATCTTATTGCTTGGTGTTTCAGACCCACCTATGCTCTAGTTTACTTGTATTAAATGAACAGTGAAATGATGGTGCACATTTATATATCAAAGACATTTACAGTATTTATATAATTATAAAGTACAGTGTTTCATTGATGTCTCCACCACTAGTAAATTGATGTTCAGGGTTATAGACAATAGAAAAATATAATAAGTGGCATGTTGTAAAACATGGACTGGACTGATAAAACATGGACTGGTAAAACATGGACTGATAAAACATGGACTGGTAAAACATGGAGGGTTAGGATCTTTGTTGTTTTGAGGTTAGCGATTATTTGTTAATGTAGACATTCACAGCTACACGTTGCATGTTTTACCAGTCCATGTTTTATCAGTCCATGTTTTACCACTGCATGTTTTATCAGTCCATGTTTTATCAGTACAGTCCAGTGCATGTTCTACAACATGCCATAAGAAGTAGAACAATGCTTCAGCACAAACAAATCTTTTGTTTTTTATTTATTCATATATTCAAACAACACAGTTGTATGGTTGAACATTTCTATTGGCTAATTGCTTCATTAATGTAATCATATACTTAATTTAAATCATTTGAAAAGTAAAATGTGTTCACTTAATGTATTGTCACTATGCACAGATATGAATAAATACATACAAAAGATGGAACATTGCATCAGCATTGTGAACAGTGCATTTATTATATTGGTCACACACACAATTTATTTTACTGAAAATATTTATTTCAGTTTGTACTTTGCCATCTATAGGAGATTTACATGTACCACAACCTTCTATGACTGATGAACATGGTTATCTTGTTGATTCTGATGGAGATGGTGGATCACAAATAGATGAAGACATAGGTAATAACAATACATAATTTCAAATTGAATTTACTGTAATGTTACAGTACACGTATCTGCATAATTCTACTTAGCTAGTACTTACTATATATCTTCAACATCTAGATGGAGAGCTCGAAGATATTATTTCTGAATGCAATGAATTGCTTAAATCTCAACCCAGCAAACATCGTGCTCCTAGAACATGGTCAAATCGTATGGCAGACCTCCAATCTTCATGGGAAGAAAACAGACCAAAATGTTTGAGATTTTGGTGGGTGTTGAATTTCTCCCTGAAAATGCATCATGTTCAGTTTGTTTGGAAAACCCAGCAAGTGTGGTGACTCTGATCTCCTTTGTAATCATTGTGATCGACTTCGCCATACAACTTATCCATTTCATTATAGAGAAGCGTGGTTTGAGAAATGTTTTAAATCTATTCAATCATGCCAGACTGTGGATGAAAATGGACAGGTACTGGATGCAGGTAGGTGTTCTACAATCCTGTACTGTATGTGTTTAAAAATTGTATATTGTAATAACTTAACACATTTACAAAACACACAATATAATTATGGTACATGTATGTCCCACATCTCATCATGAGATTGTGATGTATATACTATAATTATACCTCAAAGGTGATGGAACAGAGGAACTACAGCCCCATTATTTCTGGAGCTTAGGTGGTTAAGCCCCAGGCTAATATTTTTAAAGATGAGGCTAAAAATTTACTAAAATTTTTTAGGGGGTCACAATACACTGCCATGTTTTACTATAATACTTGATAAATTAGCTCGGTCCCCCTCAATATGAAACATCTTCCCCCGCCAATGATATACTGGATGTGCTTGGTTAGTTGGGTTACTGCACTGATTAGCCACAAGGAGGGCAAAGCAACTGGCTGGTTGCCAAATGACATAGTAAAGACTGCTTGATTAGTTGTTGGTCTGTGATCAGTCAGACTTGCATGAGGAATAACTCAGAATCATGGAGTCAACACACAGGAAACTGTTTGAGGAATTGTCAAGATTCATCAAATTTGAATGGTGAGAATCTCATATGTACAGTCAGTCTTTTTGTAGGACTGACAAACTCACAACCTAAATGAAATTGTGCAGCAGTACTGTATGTACTGTGTTTTAGATTTGGTTTATTTGTTGGTTTATTTTTCTGATTTTTTTTATCACAGATTGCTTTATCCCTTTTTCCAATAAAATCAGAATATGCATGCAGTGTGGTAATAAATCTTTTGAAGCAATACCAGCGAGGGATATTTCTATTGTTGTTACCATGTAAGGTACAGTTAAATATGTTTTAATGTGTACTTTTGTTTCAAGTATGTGTTGTACATTTTTGTTTAATCTTTGAGTATGTAGATTGCTCCAGTAGGTTTGTACAGTACTTACCACATGTAAGATTAGGGAGGTTTACATTTCAGGACAAGAATGACTGATTTACGACAGTACTGTATATCACACTGAATTTTTGTGGGAAAATCTTGTTAACAATCCTGAAATCTGAACCTCCCTATTATCCGGTGTTGTTAATGTATAGTACGTATTGTTATCATAACAAAAATATTGCTGAGTCTGTCAGCTCAATTTTGAAGATATTAACGAAGATGTTCAGTGTTTGTAAATATCATAGTAAATATCATAATAAATGTAAAGCCTGTAACATTATTTTTCAATTTTTGTTTAAAAATCGAGAATTATTTTTCTTATGGATAAATTAAATTAATAATTTATTCGAGAAACTGTTATACATGCTTGTGGCTTAATATTACTTTGTTAGATGTGTGAAGTTGATCGTCCAAGTTGTTGTAGTCTTGAGAAAGAATATTGTTGTTGACTATTGTTGGTGACTCACCAACAATAGTCTTTCTCAAGACTACAACAACCTGGACGATCAACTTCACACTTCTAATGATACTCCTAGGTTCAAACCATTTACTTTTACTTTGTTTAATTGATGTTCAAATATGTATTCCTAGGACGCTTTGATGTTAACAGTTCTACATTTGTGTGTAGTAATTGTTCATGTGTGGCTCCACTGACTATTAAGGATGTGCTCCATTACGGATACTGGCCAGCAAGTCCAAGCAATTTAACAACAATATTTTCTCTGGATTTATTTTTGACTTGGGACATATTTCAGAAACGGATGCCTGGATGTTCTGAGACAAGTTTTGTAAGATCGCTTGAAGATATTTCACTTACAAAAGGAAAGGTATGGTGTACTGTATTTTATGCAATTAGACATATGTTTTTAATTCAATATGGACAATGTCATTCTTACCCTAAAATTACTGTATATATTGTATACATATACATATGTTGAATTATCCAGCCTTAAATTGTTTAAATTTTGTGTTACTTTACATTTAAATTGTATGATAGTTAGAACTTTGTCCTACTGTACAAAGAGAAGTATTGTACATTATTGTACATCTAAAAAGTAGAGTACTGGTAGGCATTGTTTAGAATATAGCAAATCAAAAGATTGTAAACTCCCGAGAATTTGAAGAACAAAATTTGCTCCTCAAATTCTTAGCAGTTTAAAACCTTTTCAACTTGCTGTACAGTACATGTACATGTAGAAGACAGCTTATGCCTTTATAAGTGATTTGTCTTACAGTATGTTATATTTTGTTGTTGTTTTATTTTGTATTTTGTAGATTGGTACGATCAATCCACGAACGTTTGCTAAAGCATTTCGGGAGTGGAAGTATTTCAAATATGAGTTGCATGTCTTGCAGGCGAAGGACTGGTTAAGGTGCCCTTGTTGTTCTTCCAATCAGCACTCTTGCCATGTGGATGGAAATATGAAGTTATACAGATACAAACGGTCCGGAAGGTAATTCTTTTTTCTCTATGATTTCTTAGGTTACTGCAACTCATTTTTAAGCCAA
Source organism: Chrysogorgia sp. JL179-B06 (assembly GCA_035772405.1). NCBI lineage: Eukaryota > Metazoa > Cnidaria > Anthozoa > Scleralcyonacea > Chrysogorgiidae > Chrysogorgia > Chrysogorgia sp. JL179-B06. The sequence continues at coordinate 910,934 of JAYKKM010000106.1, read as the reverse complement.
CGATGAGGACTTTCTTGGGTTTTCAAGTACGAGGAATTCGTTCCAACGATTTCCGAGTACTTGAAAACCCAAGGAATTCCTCACTGTCTGCCTTTGAATGACTTCTCAAAATCAGTTGGTACTGTATACAATGTATTTGCAACAAATTTCTCATGCTTGAAAACCCAATCAAGTCCGAAATTTGTGGCGTTTGAGTGACATCGCAAAACAATATTTGACCTCATAGGATTTGAAATATTATTTCAAATCCAAGGACTGGAAAAACAGTTCAAGTTCTCTGCCCAGTACTTCCCCAGATGGTGTAGTTCAGCGCGTGATTGAACGATTTGCTCATGAATTATTAATGATTTTGAGAAGTGTACTGTATGTAATATAATTACGTACATACGTAACGAGCGTGAATGGCTGTTTAAGTCGTCTATTTTCTATACTTGTTTCTGCTTAGCAAAAAGGGTGAGTCATATGGTGATGCGTTTATTGCATCAAATTCTGATGTGGATGTACATCTCCAAGAAGTTTATCAACATGCAAATGTCAAGGTAAGTTTATTGGTACAGTTGTGTAGTACTGTACTTAATAGACAAACAAGCTTTCTAAAATTCGGGATATAACTAGGTTGGCTTGCGCAGAGCACAAAAATATTATTCCTGGAATGGGAATACCAGTGTTTATTGTGGTTATTTTCAAGTTTATTTATTGTGAAATAAACTGAAACATACGGTAGTATAGCAATGTATAAAACCAAGTAAATTTGACAGGTTTTTGTTTTGTTGTGTTGGTTTTTGTTTTAGAATAATATGTTAAAATAGATCACTATATTCACTGCAGTTTTAACGGTTAACTTTAACTTTTAAAATTGTACGCTTTTGTTATAACTTTTTTTCAGCAATATTGTGCTCTCTTAACTCAATATTTTGTTGTGTGTTTTGCACAAAGAGTGGTCTGTATGCAGAGGAGGTTGGACAGTAGTGCGCAAAGGATCACGGTCCGTACACTGATTTTAGAACGTGGTCGTCATTTGAGCTTTTATTGTCCCGAAGGTAACATCTCAAGATGGACGCTTTTGATACCCAAGGATGTCAGGCTGCAATTTTCACAAACGAGAGCAGGGTTTTCCTTCATTGTTGCGATTCTTCTTTTGAATTTTCGTTTACGATACCTAGTTTACCTTTTCTAAGATTGAACGGACTTTATTGTCATTTTAGTTTTCTTAATTCTTTGTCTGAAAGACGAATGTTTGTAGTGCCAAAAAGCGAGTCACTTATTAAGAAAATCGATGGCCTTAAAGGGGCAGTGTCACGACGCTGATTGGTCGGCAATTTTGACGCGTAAACCTATTGTTTAGTGGTCAATGTTGACAATTCGATTAAATATCGTGCGAAGATACGCGAGCTCAAAAACATTCAGGAACGTAAATAAAACAATTTCAAAGGATAAGACAGAGAAAGTTGTTTTGTTGGGATGTCTACCTCTCCAGCAAGAGAGCAGGTATGTGCGGCAGAATTTTTGTCTTTGTTATCGTGTACGTATTGATAACATATTTGGTTGTGCGTTGACAATAGTTACTGTAGACTCTGGATAACTTGTTATAAATGTTTCAAATCAGATTTGTGCTTGCAAGAATACTTGCTCAAGAAAGGATGGAGCGAAGAAAAAAGGGTGCCCGTGCAAGACTGCTGGTGTTTATTGTTCAGAAAGCTGTGCGTGTGGCACAAAGGGAAAGCCGTGTATAAACAAGGTAATTCTATACGTTGATTATTTAGAATGCAAATTCTTATGTAAATTTATGTATATCTCGTATTCATTGAACACTTCTTCATTAGAGTATGATTTTACATTTCTAAACTTATATGGTATATTCTAGCCTCCTCCACAGGCAACTCTGCGGCTTCTTTTTCCCGAGTCAAATAGCTTCCAACGCTGTTTTGGCCATTTTTGGCTTCAAATGTAACGTGGTACTCTGTAGTTCAATTGGTATATTACGATTTGATTGCTGTCTGGAACTCGGAAAATACTGCTAGTATCATAGCTTGAAAAAAGTGTTCAAACCATTCAATTTGTTGGATATTGAAATATTATTATGATTCCGTATGTCAATTAGGTCAAGGTGGATGTATTTCCTGATATTGATGTTCTAATTTCTGTGTTATATTTTGCTATAGGAAGGGCATGTTCAACCACCAAAGAGGAGACGGCAGGACAATAGTGCACAGGGTAATCTGAATACATCTACCCAGAGCCTGAGGCAGTCAGAAGAGGAAGAAAACAGGCTTGAAAACAATCAAGTAAAGGTAAGTGTGTAACTTCTGTGTCGCCTGCAGTATATTGTTGCTTTTGATGTGCAAGCTGTGTTCTGTTGTGTAAAGTGATCACAAGAAACATCAAACTGCAGGTTCCTAATTTCAGTTACTGCATGTTTGTACTATTTTGTTTTGATTACGATGCTTTAGCTTTTAGAGACACATGTTCAAACAGACAATTATTCTTATGAGCATGTAAACCCTATATTTTTCAAGCAATAATTGTATTTTAGGTAAAAATCTGAATGAAATATCATTTTTAATTTGTTACTCACATGCATCTATTATTTTATTTATATTTTCAGGAATTTTTGGATACTTTAGATAATCCTATGATAAAGCAGCTGGCACTATGTTGCCTTACATGCATCTATTATTTTATTTATATTTTCAGGAATTTTTGGATACTTTAGACAATCCTATGATAAAGCAGCTGGCACTATGTTGCCTTCAAAGGGGGGCTGGAAGTATGGATTATGTCCACGGTATGATGATCAGGATGTATGATGACAATGAAGCCCCTCAACCACAAGATCCCTCCCAAGAACCATTAACAACTTTGGAAACCCCTGCCAGGGAGGAGCCTTTACCCGATTGGTGCAAGTGTGGGAATTGTTATGTCATGCCCCAGACAATCGAGAACAAATGTTGTGGCCACAAGAAATGTGTGACACACACCAGAAGATTTAGGAAACTATGCCTTGATCCTGAATACCTTTTGTTGAGCTGCAGGAATGTTGGGGATATACGAAATGACAGAGAAGACAATAGCACCAGAGCATTTCGAAAGCAGGCATACCGCCACTTTATTTTGGACACCCATGGGTATCTTGGGAAAGGAAAGAGAAGAGTCGCACCTTCTTGCGTGGTTAATTGTATCCGGAGACATTACCCATCTCCAACTGGAGTATATATGGGGTACAAAGAACACTAGTCATGATGTATTTGATATCATGAAGAATATTATGATAAACTGTTTTTTAATCAACTTTCTTATTACTATATCTGCATGTAAGCACACCTTTATAAAAGTACATGCATATTGGCATTATGTACTTAAATTAAGGTGGCCCTGATAGCAAAAGGCAACATCGTCCCCAGGGCCATTTGCAGGATCAAATGGCCCCGGAAAAGGCTACGCTAATTCAGCCTCCAATTGGTTGAGATCACAATAGATTAGTAAAAATGCACTCTTGAACAGCATATTTTTAGCCTAGTCTTTGCCATTTGATCCCACAAACTGCCCTGGGGACGATGTTGTGCATATTAGGATACGTACAATAATGTTTTTGTCTGCAATATTTTTCGGTTAAGATTTGGAACTCCAAGCAAAAAGGGCTACAGGTACATGTAAATAAAATGGGTTTAAAATGACAATTTTTTTCAATCTGAACTGCTTTGGAACCTGCTAATTTTTTTCTTGTAAAGATCACGTGAATCTTCTGGTTCAACAGCAGCAATGGTTGAACTTATCCGTCTTGGATCATCTGCAGATAGACAAGATGACCTTGTAATTGATTTTGTGTCACACATCCTTCTATCTAAAGTTTTTGCAACCATAAGCTGGACATATGTGTAATCTTTAGCCTTCTTGATAACTTTTGAGTCCCAAGATTTTGTCCTCTGATTGTATTTCCTTGATACCATCACCTCGCCATGGTGGGTTGTAGATAGACAGGCAGGTAGATCTTTATGGTAGTTCCAGTCAATGGCTGCTAATTGTTTCCTGGCTCTAAATACTGGATATCTAAATTAAACGAACTAGATCATGTACCATATTACAGAGTTTATGTATGGTGCCAGTATCTACAGTAAGTTGAATCAATGGTATTTTCCCCCACAAACATATAGTTATAAGATATGATAAACAACAATTTTGTATTGCCGGTACTTACGAAAATGCGCATCTTTTTGGGGTGTATGCGAGAGACAAGCTATTTGCACATTCCAGGTTGCCAGTGTGTCTATAGTGTGAAACAATGTAAAACAATGTAAAACAAATATGTAAACACACCTGACCATGACCATTATTTATTTACCTGAAACGGGTATAGAACTTGAATGTATTAAGAAGTTTCACATTGAGTGTTATCTTTTGCAAGGTTTTAAATACTTCTTCTCTTCTGTCAAACCATTCCAAACCATGTTCCCCAGTCAAATCCTCATGCCCACATTTTCCTCCAAGCCACTCATGTTTGTTGCAGACATGGTGCAAAAGTCCAATCCATTTGTCCTATGAAAAAAAATATTCTAAGAATCTTTGTGCAGTTAGAGGTGCACCAATTACTATATTCTCCTGTATGTTGTACAAGAACATGTGCCTAAAAGTGAAACAACAGACTAGCTTTCGACACAGACATATCTGGCCAGATTGTACAGTACATGTAAAATTCATGTATATCTGGTGCATACCTAGTGTTAGTTGTTAGCCATTTGTCAATAGAGGCGTAGCCAGTAGGGCCTGGCCCCCCTCTGGCAAAATTCCTGGCCCTCAGTTAGGCTGCCGCCTAGGTTTTTCCTGCCCCCCCCCCCCACCCCCACCCCCCAGAAAATCCAGGCTATGCCTCTGTTTGTCAAATGTAGAGATTGCCTTGTATAGCAGAATTGTCTGAAATTAGCCACAGTAACAGAATTAAATCTTCAGAATTAAATGATTTAAATAATAATTGCTAACCTTCATAACCTTCAATGGATCTTTTTGTGTTGCATTTTCTTTAGCTGCCATCTCACAACAATACCAAAAATGTTTAATAAACTCTCCAGACCAGTCCATTATCTTTTTGTTTTCTTTTGACTTTGCCACCTAAACAATTAGAACACAAAGTAATACGGGTGTTAGAGTAATACAATAATTCACTTTATAATGCTAAGGTAATTAAAAAAATAATTATAAATAATTTATTGTCAGTAATTGCAATATGAATTCAGTTATTACCTTTGTGATTCCTTTTCTCATATTCTTGGATTTGTGCCAAACATCCAGGGAATGAAACAAATCTTTGAATTCTTCATCTTGAAAATGAAACAAAAAAACAGAAAATTACACAAACACACACAAATGCATCATATAAATCATGATTGAAGATGGGTTTTAAACTCAAATTGGCTGGGGCCAGAACAAGTATTGTCTTTCTCAAGGTAACCAATAAATTATTGTAATGACAGTCGCCAGCAGCAAATGATTTCTAATATATTGTATAGATTTAATTATATAACAAATTAATGTACTATTTACCAATCATCTTAATGATACTAGACGAAGCATCTGTAACAATCTCGACAATATTTAGAGTAGAGGTGAGTCTATTTAAGACGATTTTCAAAGCCTCTCTTTCCATATTCACCGACTTCAACTCAGTATGCCTCTTATCCAAGACCTCTAAATCAATGATGAGGTTGGTGTTCATCTCCATCACAAAGTAACAAAGATTTTTTGCAGAATGGCCTGGTGAATCACACTGACCATCTCCAGAGACAACTATCTCCTTCCCTCTGAAATCTTGCCTAATAATTTCTTGTTGCCATTGCCACCATTCGTTTACAACAGGGATACAGTACAGCCTTTGGTACCGAAAAAAAGTAGACTTCGAAATAAATGACAAGCCTAAGAACCGAGAAAACTGTTCCATTTTTGAAAAATTATTGCCAGAATATAAAATAGCTGCTGCAGTCTGAAGGTTTGTAGCAAGGACACCATTACAATCATACGAAGAATGAAACATTCCACTGTGCCCTTCGCTACACAACCAAGTAATCAACACACTTGTGCCAATAAGAGTGAACTTGGTTGACGCCTGAAGATTGCAAGATGGGTGTCGGCATTTTTCTTGTAAGAGCTGAAGGAGTAGGTCGAGTGAACAAATAACTTTTGTAGATTTTGCAATATTAAGTTGATCATCATGCTTAATATTGTCTTCCTCACGATTCAGCATGTGTGACCTTGGAGGGATTTTATAGGTTAAGAAAGTTGATGGGGGGGATTGTTTCGGTGGTAGAGGAAGAAAAAACTGATCCGAATCAGGCTGGGAAGGATTGCTGTCAGAAACAGACATAGATGATTGAGGAAGAGAAATGTCTGCAAGATTTTCAGCTGTGTCTGGCTCATCCAAAGGGGTTAACTCCACATCATCCTCATTTTCATCAACAGTCCTTGAACATAAAAAAGTAAATGTTTTAACACATCTTATTAATTTTTCAGACACATCCATTTCTTATTGGTAAGAGCTTACTAACAACCAAATATAAAATCCTTATATGTACAATAAATTTGGACAGTCATTATTATATCTTCTTTATAAAGCTTCACAAAATTAATAACTTACCAAATATAGTTCTCAACATTTTCATTATCACTAGAGCAAGAGTCAGTATCACTTTCTTGATTCATATCAGTCGTTGCACTTTTTAAAATGCCGTGCATTCTGTAAGAAAATTAACACAATGTCAATTCTAAAAGCACCATATATGGCAGTATAACAGTACTACAAATAGTGATTATAAATATGATTTATAGCATTTATTATATAGATACTGTGTAGCCCAGTATTTTTGTGGTATTTGGAGTAACATTATTTTCATTACAATCTACAGCACTCACTCATTTTCACTGCAGAGGTCATTGTCACTATTCCCATCTTCAGAACCACTGTGTTCACCTGAACTAACATCTGAGGAAGACGATCTATGCACAGAGACAGTGCCATTGAATATGCTGTAGCTTTGATTAAGATCTTCGATGATGAGTGATGTACCACTACCTACAGTCATGTTCAGATCAGGACTAAAAGATAAAATAAAAATTAAGGATAAATGTAGACAACATGAATAAATATGAATTCTCCAAACTCTCTTGAGAGGGTCCTGAAGGGTAAAATGGGAACTGGGATTTGTTCATATTTAGCACTGGGAACTGGGATTCTTAGGAATTTTCTTCACTTGGAATGGGATTAAAATGCCACTGAGAATGGGAAAACTTTAATAAAGAGAGCATGTGATTGGGATTTTAAAATGTGTTGTTAATGGGAGTGGGATTTGCTAAATTTTGTATGTTGGGAAATGGGATCTAGACCGCTACCCCCCCCCCCCCCCCCTTCAAGACCCTCTCTTGACTATTGTGTGTTTGAGTTATAGTACACCAATGTAATTGCTCAAGTGCATTGGATTATGAACATACATCAGTTTATTTCTTTTACAAAACTATAGGCTAATAAATAAATGTGGCATGACATTGTAACTGTGTTTCTATAGTTTCACTCAACACAATAAATCAATATATCAATAAAATATAAATGAATTTGTAGACTCACTTTGAGTTTGAAGATTTATCACTTGAAGATGATACTGATGACATGGCTTGTGATACATTACCATGAGAGGCAGAGGGCTGTGGTTTTAGGGGGGTTGAAGTATATAACGGTTCTTCACCTGTTATATAATACAACACAATATAACAAAGTGAATAAATATAGATGATATGGAACCAAGCTTATATATAAATCACAGCACAAGTAAATAATGTCTGAATTGTCTGTTTACATTTGTATATTGAAGTTAGGCAAATATGACTTAAACTGTGACACACTTGCATGGAGTTTATATTATAATAAAAATAAAACTCCATCTACATAAGAATAACAGGTCTAACCTTCTATAAGATCCATGAGTTTGATATCTGTGGCGACTGGATCTGGTATAACATTTGCATTGTTGACTGGCTTCATAGCCTTAGAAATTGTGCTGCAGAAAATAATAGAAATCAAAATAAGCAATGGTAAAAAAAAACAGTTGTGAAATAAATTGAAGCGAATGAAAACTTACTGCAACCTAAAATACAGTATAGCAACAGTATGCAAATAAATTATCAATGCATTATCTTACTTCTTTCTCCGTCGCAGTTCCAATGAGAGCAAGTGCTTGGCAAATGCGGTGTCGCTGCTATAGCTACACAAGGATTTGAGGTCTTCCCAAGTCTTATAGACAGTCTTGTCGATCGATATTCTTTTATGGCTATCTTGCCATTTCTTCAGATACAAACGTCTACTCGCCTGACTTCTAGAAAAGGAACCTGGCGAGTGTAATGGTCTTCCACTTCCTTCTCGTTTACCTCCGTACTGCTTGGACATCGAGGATCGCCCAGATAATCACAAAATCACCGCATCACAAATCGAAATCACAAAATCACGGATAGTTAAGATTCGAAGAGATTTCCCCAAGTACTCACAGTAAAACTTGATTTGTTGTTGGCTAACAACTATTCAAGTTCGCGCATAATTTGGATGCGCAGTAGCATCGTGACACTGCCCCTTTAACTCTCCGTGTATTATCAATGTGACAACAAGCACGCTGTTTAAGGTTGGTATAATCTTTTGATTATGTAAAACACGTGAGATGTTTGTTTATTTATGTAAATTTTGTTTCTATGCACAGTATAATCTCGAAGAGACCGTGGATGAGGACTGCGAAATCATTTTGGTGTGGGATTTTGATGTAGATTCGATGTTGTCGACCAATGCTCGTGCGATTGCTCCATATCTTCCCGAAGTTGATTGTCATCCAACGACCCCCTTGCTGGATATAGCCATGGTAAGTTGTAACTGTTCTAGATTTCCAGTTACTAATAAGGTATTTCTTCCTAGGGTTAGTAATGGTGGAGCAGGAAATATTGGGCAACCAACTCAAGCTGCTGGGAGTGCTATTATTGGTGATGAAGAATCTGAACACTGGTACTCTGATGATTCTGAAGGTAAGAGGATATTTGCCAGTAATGATTATCAATATGTGTTATTTTTATTATTAAATCTCTTGCAAATTACCACATAATACATGGTCAAAGAGGTTTATTAGTTACAATATGAGAAAATTATTATGGTCTCAGGGATATGTACAGTACCCCTAATAATATAACATTGAATGCTGTATCATTACATTTATCGCAGAAGAAAGGGTTTTAATCGCTTTAATGGAAGAACTGGATCTGCAATATGCTGAAGACAACCATAGGCAAAATGGAGGCACATCAGATGATTTGAATGATGAAGAAATTACCCACACTCTACCATTCAAGTGTATTGGAGCTGGTCATGAAAAAGTATACCAAGATCATTTGGAAGAGGCACATAAAGTACTTCATGAAGAAAAGAAGCCAGTGAAGGTTACACTCCGACCTGAGCCGTCTAACCCAAAGGACAGCAATGCCATTGCTTTAGACATGGACTATGGAACAGGGTGTAAAACAGTTGGGTATATTGCTTCTGATTTATGTCAATACCTTCATCCTCTAATTAATAGTGGTGATATTTAATTAACTATTAATGTAATATGTATCTGAATTAAATGATCCTGTACCAATGTATTTGATTTCACCCTTTGGACAAAGCTATATAATTTCCTACCCTGTTCCCCTTGGACATGTGGAGTAAATTTACTCCCCTCTCTCTAGACAGTGCAAATGTCTTGACATCACAACTAAATATTAAGGGACCTAATTGCACTTTTATATAGGATGTGGACAACTGTATGTTGCAGATGGAAATTGGAAGTTACGATACGCCCATTGCATGTGGAAAGTTCCAATAGAATTGGTTGGTTTTGGAAAAATTAATTATCCATCTATTTGTCCCCTCTCACCAAAACGTGGCCATGCATTCTGCCATATTCACTGTGAAAATGCTCAAGCCTTGGGCTATCCAACTAAGCTTAAGGAATTCTTTAAAATATGTGGTGTCTCAGATAAGACTATTGATGAAGGTTTGTAAGACTAATCACTTTTTTATTGTATTTTTAAAGCCATTTGTGGTTAATCTAACTTCTCACACACCGCTGGGGGCTGCTGCGCTAATCCGCTGCAATGCTTGACTTTTATTAAACTTTCAATAGCTATTACAGTTCAACTAAATACAACTAGATAAATATTATAACTGAACTATTACAGCTTTGGTTGCCTAGTTACAGTAATATAAAGCATGTCTTTGATTGCTGATGTAGTTCACTACCTGTAAATTTTATTAAGGGAGGGTGGGTGGGCAAACCGAGTGACCGCAGCGCAACTTATGTTCTAGCAAGTACGGCTCAGGTTCTAGGTCATGATGTCAGCAAAATGACCCTGAGTCGACAGTCCATTCGCAGGAGTAGAATGAAGTTCCGAAAGATCGCTGCAGAACGCATCAAAGCTGATTTCTCCCCTAATCATCCCTTGACTGGATACTGGGATGGGAAAATGATGGCCGACATCGTAGGCAGAGAGGTTGTAATGTCTATTTCTGCAAGGCTGTGGTCTGAGTAAGGGCAGGCCCTAACGTGGGCATGTGCCCCCCCAGTCAGGGACTCGGGGACATACCACCTATCTAGCCGTGATCTTTGTGAAAAGTCTTTGTTGTGCCATGCATATGCTCGATCTTGGGTATGTAGGGTTGTGTTGTCCTGTAAAGTCTAGGAGTTCACTTACCCCTACTGTACCGCTGTTGGGGTTTCGCCCGAGTTTGTCAATATCCGGAGATTCCACGCAATTGAAATCTCCTGCGATTAGGGTGTTGTGATTGCCAGTTTTAAATTTCCACAGATTATTTAAAAATTGTTTTTGTTGTTTTGGTGGCGTATTTGGTGCATATGACATAATATTTAGTTTGGTTTCCTCAATGTTTATCTGAGCGCTTACTACTCTCCCCTCGTCTGTCTTTGTCATACCAATGTCGACGTCGCATTTCTTATTGAATAAGATTGCCATGCCACAGCTACCGTTTGATCCGCGGCTCCAAAGAGCTTTTGCACCCCATTCTTTTGACCACTCTTTCTCGTTGTGCTCTGTCATGTTGTGTGTTTCTTTGTATATATCCGCTTTTATTTGTCTTATGTAATCGTAGATCAGTTTTCTTTTCTTGTGTTCTGCCATTCCGTTCACGTTTAGTGTTGCTAGTTTAATTGTGTTTTAGCCATTGAATAATGCAATTGTCATTTTGAGTCACTTGTTCCCGAAAGGGAGTCATTATTTGGCGTGAGAAACCTTGACAGCACTTCTTTTTTTCTTCTTGTTTTTGTCCGGACTGGGAGGCTGGTGTTGTCTCTCGCGTTTGTTGTGTAACTGTGACCTTGTCTGATTTCCTGGTTTCTTTATTCCCGTCGGTATTTTCTGTCTCGATTGTTTCCGTTTTCCCGTCTTTTTCATTTGTAGTTTTGCTCTCAGCTGTCTCATGGCAATACAACGGCTTTAACTTACGGTTCAGGAATTGGCATTTTATCCACCGCATCCACCTTAACTGCATTCTGCTGAACAGTGTGGATAGCCGCTGGTCAGATACTAATCCAAAATGTCGCAAGTGTTCATCTACCGAGACCCTTCCTCGTGTTCTGTGCCATTGCAAACCGAATATGATAAACATCACTCGTCGCCACAATAAGATCGTGGACCGCATTTCAAATGCTATTCGACCAATTGCTGAAGATAACAGCACTTTATCACCAACTTTTCCGATTTGGAAAAATGTGGCTGCAGCAACATCGAAAGATCTAAAATTCCCTTTCGTGTCACAAATGCATATGCTCATATCAACGGTTTATGAGTTCCAGTTATATTTCCTTGAAGAAACCTTGGAGGTGTACAGTGAGACATTCAAAACCACGACAACCATCCTGACCTTGGGTATAAACTTTATGGTCAAATCTTTGTTCTTCGTTTACTGGGTGTTATTAATTTGCTTAGGCCTCTGCTGGTGCTGATGCTCGAATCTCAAGCTTCCTGGTGTCCTCGTTGGAAACTAGTTCAATACATACCTTTAGTAAAAGCACATATACATAGATTCGTTGGTGAGCTGAGTAAAGATCTTCCCAACTGTGACGTCTGTCCAATAATTTTCTGTCATCTCAATGAGATCAAAGAGATGTTCCTTGGTTATGGGATATAAGTCCTAAAATGCTTCCTTGGGGAATGCCAACAGGAACAGGTTTGAGAGGAGAAGGCATTTGACAAAGTGGTCACTTGGCTTCTGTTTGATAGGTAAGATTTGAACCAACCAGTAGATTCAGAGAAACCAGCTATGGTAAATTTTTGAAACAAAACGGAGTGGTCAACTGTATCGAATGCTTTAGGTAAGTCAAGGAAAACGGCTCCAGTTGCTAAACCTTTGTCTAGATTGCCCCATATGTCTGTAAAACGGGCTTATGCTATTTCGGTTGAAAGCTTAGGTCGAAATCCAAACTGCTGTGGAGATAGAAAGTTACTACTAGTAAGATAGTTGTAAACGTGTATGTGCCCTTTTTTCAAGGATTTTACTAACAGTTGGAAGAATAGTGATTGGTCTGTAGTTATTGGCATTACATCGATCACCCGTTTTGAAAATAGCAGTTACTTTTCCTAATTTTTAGTATGATGGGAATGTTGAAGAATGTTGAAGTGAGCAGTTGAATATCTTTGTTAGAACAGGAGAGATGACACTAGAAGAATCTTTTAATAATCTGGCACTAATACGATCTAGTCCGATTGCTTTGTTAGTTTTTAGCTGTTGAATTTGGTTAGATATGAAAGTTTCATCTACTTCATGGAAAGTAAATTTGTTTTTGCAGGATTAGGTAGAAATTGCGGGAATGAATGGTCGAGAGATTTCGAGTAAAAAGGCCAAGTTTTTCTTTTATTCTAGTTGCTAGTTTGGTTCCAATAGTTGAAAAGTGATTGTTTAGAATTTCAGCAATAGACGTAGGTTCTGTACGAGATACACCATCTGCTTCGATGCAGCATGGATTTTATCTTTTTGTCTTTTTGTAAATTTCCCAGTGAAAACTAGAATTAGACTTGATTGCCTTACTGTGGTGGTAATCGCGATCCTGCATTGCGCTGTTAAGTTCAGAAGTAATCCATGGTATCTGGATTCCTTTTTTATATCAATAATATAAATTAGCAATGGTATAAGTATAGGTAATAATATGATTGCGCGTTTTGCACAAGAAAAACTTTACAATTTTCAAATATCACAAGACATAGTGTAAATCTGTAATACTTGTATATGTGTTTAAAAAGCGTTCTGCCATTTTGTTTGTTTTGTAATTGCAGTCTGCAGTGCAATCACAAAAGTAATTGAACTCGTCTTATCCAATCAGAATACAGTATTTTTGTCATAAATTAACTGTCTTCTAAAGTGTATTCTACTGTTTTGCAATTTTCTGTTTAAATTACGCAGTGGCCCTCTTTCATAGTGTAGCCTTCGAGTTTAGAACATGCTAATTTAGCTATCGATAGGGATGTACCGGAAGTTGGTTTTGACCCGAATTCTGATCTTTCTAATTTAGTTAATGGTTCCAGTGCATCCCTTTGAGTCTGCATGTACATTGTACAGTACACTAAAGATTGTTATTTGACCTGACTGTATGTTTTATAGTTGCACATTGAACATGGCAAAGCATTGAGCAGCAATGATTTCAAGTATCTTCCACTTGATGAATCCCTCAGGTAGTTTCTAGTTCGTACAACAGCAAAATAATTTAATGTTTTACCTGTCTCATGTAAATTTATTAATTGACTTCTTCTGCTGTTGCTTTTCAAATGGCAAATGCTATTGTAAGAAATGCTGAGCATTCCGATGATGTTTGGGGTAAGTTCATTTTCATTAAAATGTTTCAATGCTGATCTTTCAAACTGAGTTTTGCCAAAGTTGTACATGTTGTCCTAGCTTCTGCATACTTAATTGAAGAATGTTTACAATTATGATAATCTTTTCAATAACTGCAGCTGAGAGCTCCCTTGGGATTATCTTTTCCGAGACGAAATGTATTGGCAAGTCATTAAGCATGTTTATGCTAGCACTTGGAGAAGGGATACCAAGTCCACCTGACGTTTCTAAGTTTCTAATGTTTAATGTCAATAGACATGTTGGAAGGGTTATCAGGTTTAACTATAAGGGACCCATGGATGACAAACCTGGCAAATCTCCAAACATTTATGGAAGAAAACAAAGTATGATTCTCATCTATATACAATTATTTGTAACTAAACCACATGTTAAGAAGCTATAACTTCAATATTGATTTTTCAGGGTTGTCTTGTGAGTCTATTATTTTGTTTAAAAATACAAACTCTTTGTCTTTGCTTAAGAAACTGATACAGGATCAAATTGCCTAATTGCAGTTGTATACAGAGTCAACACATGCTATCATCGATGTCATGAAGAATGTGCTGAAAAATATGAACATTCAAGAAAGATGGCTGAAAGGTGTAGTAGAAACAGTGGTGTTGGCAAATACTTTGGTAAACCTTTTTATTATCATTACATTATAGGGCCATAACTTAGGGGTTGGATGGGGCTATACTAATATATATTATTGAAATCCTTGCCCACAATCTTTTCAAATGATAAAGTTAATATTATTGTTAATACACATAATTATTGTACATTATACAAATACATGTACATACATATTATGTCATAAATACAGTAGATGTAGTAATAATAGTAAATGTATAAATTATAATAATTATAGAAAACAGATGAAATGTTACTGACATTACTCGCTATCTAAATTTTTATAGAGATCAAGTGTAGGAACTAGTCATGTTATTACGCCATGTTTTTCATAAAAAAATCATGTGTGGATTATTATTGAATTTAAATCTTTTGTTGCAGATATTGACATGGCTGAACCCAAACTGTATCTGTTATCTGTCTTGCAACTTTTGTTGATGGTTTTCCAAATCTGTCACATACTATAAGTTAACTTTACAAACAAGAAGATTCAGAATTTCTGTAATCTAATGTGATTAAAAGCTAGGTTGGATTTATAAAAACACACATGCAGGGGCGTCCGGGATTGATGCACCTCGGGGGGAGGCTGGGAGCAACCTAATGACCGAATTGGAGGCGACTTCGGGAGGACTGAGCTCGAAAAAATGCACCTCTTTGGAACAGCCAAATTACCTTATAGTTTCTAGTACACACCATTAGGTAAACAATGTTCAATTTCAACATGTTTTTCATATAATTATTTTGGCAATACCACTTACAGGAAATTTAAGGAGTATGGAAACCAAGTTTCTGATCCAATTTCAATTGTAGTGTATTTTTGCAAGAGTAATCTGGGCAGCCTTGCAGACCTGGCAAAGAGAAATGAAACATGCCAAAGAAGGGCGTATAGGTGGCCACTGTGTAACCTTAGCCAGTACACAAGGCATCTTATTCAATATGGTAAGCCTGGCTAGGTTATGCAGACAGTATATTATTTATATGTAAGGGGTGTTGCACAATGAATCTCCGTTTTTTCCACGGAGGCAATTTTTGTCTCATTTTCAAAACGTTGTAACGTTTTATTTCGTAGAGTAAATCGTGCAAAACACATACCAATCAAATCTTCTGCTCTAGTTCTAGACATAAATTGCCTCAGGGAAACACCCCTTATATACATGTATTTTACATAGATATATAGGTAAATAATTTAATGCTTCAAATTAATGATTTAAAATTTGTTATCGTAAAATAACAGGACAATCCAAAAAATGTGATTCTGTACTTTCATTTCAAACACCGTAATAGACTGATCTCCATCTTCACAAATGTCAAAATTATAAAATAATATATACTGTGTTTGTTTTCCAGGTACTCACACCAAATTCCAAAGCTATTACACCAAAAAAAAAAGAAAAGTGTTTATGATGGTAATAACATCTTATAGCAGTTTATCAATATATCTATATAATATAACATGCTTGTTCCTGTTCCAACAGCTAATAATTTAATTTAAATCAAACCATATAATAATTATGCACATATTAAACTTTTTAGGGTGTTCAAGTAGGTGAAAAATTGCAAGGGTGTAAGCAGGTACTGTATATAATTATATATATTTATTTACTTATAGTCATGTCAAAGCCATTCCAGCTACTGTATTTGCATAAATTAGGTTTCTATGATATAGTTAGTTTCCATTGCTTTGAAGTTTACAGTATATTTACTTTCAATAAAATTTGTTTTATCAAATAGAATCAGAAATTGGTTGTGGAAGTCATTCCGGTACATCACCAACTTCAGAAGATGAAGTTCCTGGTGGAGCCTCAAAAACTCCACTATCTTTGGCGAAAGGTAATAATTGATATAATAATATATTATATACCTGTAATATATTATACTAAAGTATAATGTAAATTATTTTTGGTGAAATTGGATTATTTAGTGTAATACTATGATCCCCTAGGTTTTTGTTCTCACTGGGAATTTAATCTCTAATTTCCCCCCAAACAGGGCAAATTTCTAATTTTTACCCTCATCGGCATGCATGGCTAGCGAACATAAAAAACATTCGATTTTCCTACTCAAAAGAATTGTCAACAATGCAATTATTACTTACATAATCAAAGTATTATACACATTCTCATTATAATACACATTCTCATTCTCAAAAGAATTTTGAACAATGCAATTATACTACCTACGTAATCATGGTATTACAAACTAATACTTATTATATTACAAATGTCTCTGGAGGATTTGTGAAAGTCCATTGGGCTGTGCCCTCGAGACTTCCACAAATCATCCCTTGGCTTTTGGGGACATTTAATCACTAATTTCCCTCATGTCATGGTATTACTTATAATAATTGTCATTTGTGACTTCATTAATGTTATCGATGAACAAAGAACAAAATTACATCTATTTGGTTAGGTGAAAACCATGGAGTAAAAAAGAAACTCTTTCTTGAAGGAGCAATTGGGGTACTTCCTTGAATAACGTCTACCAGTGAGTGGTTTAGTACAGTATAAATTATTATTTGTCTTTGGCAAGTTGATTAACCTGCAATGCTACATATTCACTAACATGTTTTAGGTTTAATACAATATGTAATTTTAATAGGTGAAGTTGGTGAGCCACATAATTCTGCATACAAATGGTGCAAATGTAAGCAGGCACAGTCCAAATCCCCTTAATTTATATACTTCATGTATTGATAATTTAATACTGTACTTACTTGGAATGCGTTTCAAAACTGACTATTTTCTTTGAACATTTAAAATTTCTTTGACTACACAGTAAATATAAAAACATGATTCTAATGCCTGTAGGGCAGTACAGAAATACAAATGGTATAAAGTAGTATATATTATTATGTAGTAATAAAAAAGGCTCACTTAAAATGTCAGATATTTGTAGACATGTTTAATAGCAACAATCAGGGACAAAACTATTAGCGACCATATACAGTACTGTACTAAATAGGAGTACTAAAATATCAATAAGATCTCAACAGAACACTATGAGTTACCCACTTATACCCAAAATGTTTATCACTTGTTTATGTAGGAGAGAAATCAAGATGAAGAAGATTCAATGATTATCTGCGAGACAACCCAGAAGGAAAAGGTATAGTACTTTGTAAATCACTATTACCAGTATATCTGAAAGAATATAAAATTTACACCATATCACTTCAATACATATTCATTATATTTATCTCTTTATACCAGTGTCCAGGTAATACATTTTACCATTTAAGATGTCTGGGCTTAAAGATAATCCCCAGACGAAAATGGTAAGTATAGTATTTATTTGTCTTTAGTTTATACTTATAAATATCTACCAGTATACTAGCATGCACAAAATAATTACAAATTAAACAAGATGCCCGATAGGCATGAACTCGGGCTACTGTTGGGCTGTCAGATATTGAGTTGTCTGAAGTTTCTGGTTAAAATTGCACAGTTAAATTTTGTGATCTTTGGATTCTCCTGAGAAGAATTTTAGATGATCTTGTCATCTGAAAATTTAATCCTCATGGACTTTTTTTGCTGTCAAAGTTACCTGATGTGTGGAAGGCTGACCATCGGTCACACGCTCAAAATATTACAAACTGTTGAACAATATTGCAAAAAGTTGTTCAAATATCGACATAGAAAAAGCTGTTAAATCTTACAAAAAGCTGTTGAAAATATTACCAAAAGGCTGAATAAGCTTTTTAAAAATATCACAAAGCCGATGTGCTTGTGAAATTATTGTAATACGAGTGATTGCAGAGGTGCTGGAAGCATCCCAGGGCAGCGCGGGCAGAATCTCAAAAAAGGCACTTTCACAAAAGGAAATTTTAATTTAGTGGGAGAAGCCATCACTGAAAGTTAAGATGCTCACAGTAAACGTTTATCAATAACAATTTTTATTAATTAATGCTACGTGGATATATGTAACACATTCGGGTAATATCTATTCTTACAAGTTTATTAACAGAAATGCCAAGTTATTCTTTTTGTGTAAATAATTAAAAAATTCCAGTCTAGAGCAACATCATGGATTTTAGACATGTCTATATAGCAGCAATGGAAATGGTCCATTTACATTATATCTTCACATGCATGATCCATCGGACTCATCTCGTTGACTCCTTTGAAACCAAATTACACAACCTATACTTCATCAATCGTCGACCACGATTACCAGCAACGATGAGTTAGGGATCCTTCCTTTTCATTGCGCATCTCGGTCGCAAAATTTAAATGTTTTTGCTTTCCGATTATGGGAAGT
Source organism: Chrysogorgia sp. JL179-B06 (assembly GCA_035772405.1). Taxonomy (NCBI): domain Eukaryota; kingdom Metazoa; phylum Cnidaria; class Anthozoa; order Scleralcyonacea; family Chrysogorgiidae; genus Chrysogorgia; species Chrysogorgia sp. JL179-B06. The sequence continues at coordinate 892,153 of JAYKKM010000106.1, read as the reverse complement.
ATAAATTTTAGAGTGATAAATAAATTCAAAAGGAAGTATAAGATATCGCATTACAATATAGCAAAGGGCACACGGCTGCCCTCGTGGTTCCGGCGCCCTGAGTGATTGTGCTCGATATGATTGAATATTGCTTTTAGCTATCTAGTAGCCAGAAAAATATGAAATATTCATCAACATGGAAATGTTCTGTACGGAATATTGACATGTGGGTACACGATATTTACTGCACTTTTCAGTTAAGCTTGGAGATTGAAAGTTTACTTGAAAAGTTTCATCGTTAAAACGCAAACGTTACCAAGGTCATTTTAAAATGTTGTCAAGGCCACATATGAGCGATTTAGCCAATGAAACACACCAAAGATAATGCCATCATTTCTATTGGTCAAAAGGTTAAAATCTCGCATGAAAACGTTTCGAATTTCCCTTGGCAACTTGTGCGTTTCAACGATCAAACTTTTAAATAAAATTATTGATCTCCAAGTTCAACTGAAAAGCACAGTACCTAGGGATCAATATTCTGCACGGTTGTGAATGCAAAACCTCTTGGTTTCAGATCCTCGAGGTTTGGCATCTTTGCTGTAACCATTGTTACAATAAATAAGATTGCCTTGACAATCTCGATAATGCAGAATATAATTCATTGCCAATGTTCATACTTTGAATCAGGTCTCCTGAGTAAGTTATTGATTTGTTACTATAGTTATATATCAAAACTCATAGCTACACATTGCTGTCATGCATTTTGACCAAATACATCAACATTACCTTGACTATATAAGGTACACGAATAGTTTTACTGGGGTCAATAAAAGTAGGACCATGTGACTGTGAATAGACGATAGATAAATACACACTTGATGAAACTATAAACTGTTTGAATCGTATCGATTTTATTTTGTATGACAAACAATACTGGCAAAAATAAAGCAAACAAAAGTATTACAGTTAACTCAAAACATTTAACGTTTTTCCATACAGCGTTCATATCTTCACGTAAATATCAACACATGTTTGCCTGTCCCTTGCAAGTCGACTTCATCAACGTTCTTTGTGCTTGTTCTATTTACAGGAATTGAGCGAGATTGTATTGCGATTGTAAGCGTCGTGAGCGTATTCGACATTACTGATCAACAATTAAGTATATTTCAGTGAACAGCTCCAAGGAAGAACACTTCAAATCGAACAACAACTCAAGGAAAGCCTCTCAGGATGATGTAATAATTGCCAATCATCGACATAGACAAAAAACAGTCTGGAGCCCATTTTAAGACTCTGGCTACCACACTAGCCAGCCACACTAGCCAGAGTAATAAAATTGTTTATAATATATTGTTTATACCCTATTCCCCCGCATATAAGCGCAGCATTCGTGCCGATCACCGAAAAGAAGAGAACGCATCATGCATGCAAGGGGAAATCCCTGCTATTTGACAAGAACATCCCCTGGAGAAAGAAAACCAACAATGACATGTTCGATGTGACAATGGGCAGCTTTTTGAGAGCTGGTACTGTCGGGAATTGTTGACCCGGATGTGACGTTTGAAGCTTACTTACAAAAACGTGACTCACGTCACGTGAGAGGCATGCGAAATAAGAGTGTGTGAAGACTGTTCGAGCGCGATTTTAAGAACCCTGTTTTATATTAAATGTTATCAAACTTGGTGTGAGGATTTAACTGTGATTTGTCCAGGAAACTAATCCTACAAGAGGAAATTCTGGACACTTGGCGCCCAACGTGGGGCAACGAACGATAGCGAAACCGAAAATATATTTTAACTACCATCAACAATGGACGAAGCCGAAACTAAACTCATCACGAAATTAACTCAACTAAGAATAACAACGAAGCGAACCGAGGCACTTCTTGATGCTGGCCAAACTGAAGCGATAGAAAGACATCAAGTTTCCGTTAAAACCATAACAGCTGAAGTGGATAACCTGCGAAGAACGGTGGAAGCCTTCAAAATCGAGGATAAACAACAAGCAGATGAGATCGATGCGTGGAATATCAAGATTGAAACAGAAATCGCTGAAGCAGACCAGAGCGTATAACGCCTGAAACAGTGATCAGATGGAACTGTGAGAGTATGTGGTGATTATAAACTCACAGTCAACAAAGTGTCCAAGCTTGATGCATACCCCATTCCCAAGTTGGATGATCTCTACACAAAGCTTGCTGGTGGTCAAACCTTCACAGAATTAGACCTGAGCCATGCATACGAACAGATGCTGGTTGACGAGAGCTCAAGGAAATTCTTAACGATTAACACACACAAGGGCCTTTACAGTTACCAGGGATTTTCCAGAGGATGATGGAGGGTTTGCTGCAAGGAATTCCTTGTGTTGGAGTCCTACTAGACAATATTCTCATCACTGGAGCAACCGACGAAGAGCATCTGCGTAACCTCAAGAAAGTCTTGAAATGCCTGTCTGATGCGGGTTTGCGACTTAAAGTCGGGAAGTGCCAATTTATGAAGTCGTCACTTGAATGTTTGGGACACCGAGTGGATAAAGAAGGTTTCCACCCAGTTGAAGCCAAGGTCTGAGCCATCAAAGAAGCTCCAGCTCCAACAAACACAACCCAGTTGAAATCCTTTCTAGGAATGATTAACTTTTATGGAAAGTTTCTCCCACCTGGAACCTCTCCACGAGCTCCTCCGTAAGGAAACGCGATGGAGATGGAGCAGCCATCAGCAAAAGGCGTACCAGACAGCCAAAGATCTACTACAGTCGTCACGGGTGTTGGTGCACTACGACCCAGCGAAGAAATTAGTGGTGTCTTGTGACGCATCCCCGTATGGTGTCGGAGCAGTGCTGGCACATGTGATGAGTGATGGTTCAGAGAAACCAATTGCATACGCATCACAGACACTCTCCAAGGCAGAGAGAAATTATTCGCAGCTGGATAAAGAAGCACTAGCGGTCATATTCGCCGTCAAGAAGTTCCACCAATTCCTGTACGGTCGACACTTCACTATTTTCACTGACCACAAACCACTACTGGGACTACTAAGCCCTGAAAAAGCTACACCGCTTATGGCATCGAGTAGGATGCAAAGATGGTCATTGACGCTCTTAACTTATGAGTACGAGTTAGTCTACCGACCTGGTGTCGAGAACGGTAACGCAGATACCTTGAGCCGTTTGCCTCTCCCAGAGGCCCCACAGTCGACACCAGTGCCTGGTGACATCATACACTTAATGGAGAACCTGAATGCTAGCCCTGTATATGCAGCCAAAGTGAAGCAGGGGACAGCTCGCGATCCAGTGCTTTCTCAAGTAATGCATTTTGTTCTCCAGGGATGGCCTTCAACAGTGGAGGATACCAAGCTACAGCCCTATTTCACACGAAAGAATGAACTGAGCGTCGATGCCGGATGTCTACTATGGGGTTCTTGGGTACTCATACCAAACCAAGGAAGAGAAGAAGTAATGAACATTATACATGATAGTCATCCGGGCATTGTAAGAATGAAGAGCATAGCACGAAATCACGTCTGGTGGCCGAAAATGGATTCAGCACTCGAGGAAAGAGTAAAAAGCTGCCAAGTTTGCCAAGCACACAGAAAAACTCTGGCACCGGCACCGCTACATACCTGGGAATGGCCCAGTCGCCCATGGGCCCGAATCCACATCGATTATGCTGGCCCTTTTATGGGGAAAATGTTTCTCCTTGTCATAGATGCTCATTCCAAGTGACTAGACATCCATTGTGTCAATTCTGCAACGACGGAAGCAACCATCGAGAAGCTGAGCTACTTTCGCGACTCATGGTCTGCCAGAAATGCTAGTGTTGGACAATGGTTCTGTCTTCACTAGTGATGATTTCAAGATTTTTACACAGAGAAATGGTTTGCGACATGTAACCTCCGCACCATATCACCCCTCTTCAAATGGTTTGGTGGAAAGGGCTGTGCAGACTTTTAAACAAGGAATGAAGAAACAAGCGAGAGGGAGTATCGAGACAAAACTCTCTTGGTTCCTGTTGAGTTATCGTGTAACTCCGCAGGCAACTACAGGCGAATCTCCCACACAGCTGCGATGGAGCCGCACCCTAAGAACACATCTTGACCTTTTAAGGCCAAACGTTGCAATGAAAGTCAACATGGCACAGTCAAGACAGAAAGTTCAACACGATCAGCACAGTCGATCACGACCATTATCTGTTGGTGACGATGTTCAAGCACGGAACTATCTGGTAATCGGAAATGGCTTCCGGGAACCATTGTTGAAGAAACTGGCCCAGTATCTGCCAGAATTGCCTTGGAAAACGGCACCATCGTGCGGAGACACCACGATCATCTTATAGCCCGTGCAACGCAACCCACAGTACCGGTAATACCACCACCTATACAACCGGAGTCACAAAGCGAGAATACCACCCAGATTAATGGAACAGTACCCTTATTCCCAGAAGACTCTGCACCCACAAAACGTTATCCAGCAACAGAGCATAAAGCCCCAGAACGCTACGAATAATGACATTGTCAGTGATAGACCTTGTTTAACTCGGAGTGAGAACGTTTGAATATATGTTTAAAACTAGGAGGGAGGAATGTAGAGTCCTGAGTACGAGTCGTGACGTCAGATCACACGAGTTCACTGTTCTTTGTTTTTGTCGATATCTTTGTGTTGTGAACCATTCACTGTGATAAATAAAACGTTTAAAACACTACAATCAGTAACATACAGTACAATACAGTATATCAACTCATTAAAGGACAAGGGGCAATTTACGGTATATTACTAGAAATACGTATACGCAACAACCCCTCGCCCGCTTACTGTTTGAAACGTTTAAATTTATAGCGCAGTTGCTTACTGTACTTATTTTCGTTCTTTTACTTGAATAGCACCCATCGAAATGACGTCAGTATCCATGTTTGTTCGCTTTTACCCCTAAATTTGCGGCCATAACAAAAGAAAATAGCTCGTTTGCAGGGCTGGTATAAAACGCAGGTAGCAGGTTAAGAATATATAGTCGTTTTCTGGACGATCTTTTTAGTTAGGGTAAAGATTGGGATTAGTATTAGGGTTAGTATTAGGGTTAAATAACCACAATCCCAACCACAATCCCAACCCTAACCCTAACCCTACAATACCATTAGATTAACCATTATCCTTAATTCAGAGCGATTTGTAACTTAAGGATAATGGTTAATTTAAGGAAGAGACCGTGCTGAACTAAAAAAAGATTGTCTAGAAAACAACTTGTATTCCAACCTGCAAATTCCCAACCTGCAACCTGCATTTTGTCCAGCCGCTCATTTGCAATAATTTGTGAGTTAAATTTGGTTTGTTTGTCTGCATTTTGAGCTATTAATAGCAGCCAGATGCTACGCTATTAGGTATAATAGCCCATTCATTTGCCAAACTTGTACAATTTGTCAATATCTCTGAGAGCTTTGTTTTTTCTGAATTTAATTGTTTCATAGAACATCAAATTAAATAACTAGATAGCCCAAACTTTTTAATTTTTGGGTACAGTAATTCAGAATAGTCTACTGCTGTTTCTACCATCAATAACTAAGAAAGAAATTACTTTTTTCACACTGTTGATGATTCATGAAACAGACACCAAAGGCTGCTGAAACTTGAAGGAAGAATGTGCATCTTTATCATACAATGGCTGTGCCCTTTAAAAAATCAAATAGGTGGTACATATAGTGCAAATCTATAGGGTCCATTCAAATTGGATCTACAATTTTGACTACTGTGATGTCGATATGGCATAGATGTGGATATAACTTAATATTTGATGCTCTTGAGAGGTCTCAATGCAGGGCAGGGAAACTGATCATTCCTAAATCAGGACTTGAAACTGATAGGTTTCTTGAAACTGATAGAAATCCTAGGATTGGTACCTTTTGTAATTAGAAGAAGATACATTGTGTAATGCTATCTCAATGAATCTGTTCATCATACATATTGTAGCACAATTATCAATTGCCTTAATTGACAATATGTGCAGGATATATAACTTTTGAGTTAAAATGAGTTTTTGTAACATATTGTACTGTACATATATGAATATGTGTTTATATTTGTAATACCATATATTGATACCAGTGTTAGCTGAAGGGGCTATCCTGTATAAATATTGTATTATTGTTGTTAATAATAATAATTATAATAATAATAATAATAATGCCTAGCTAATGCAGATTGCAGATACCATATTTTGATGGTTATTAATACAAAAGCCATGTAACAAAGCACATGGCATTGCACTTGTACTATAGTATCTAAATTATATATCACCATGCATGCACATATATACAGTAACAACCTATATTCAGGATGACATGCCAATTTGATACTTGTTGTCAATGCCTAACAATTTCTGCTGAGATATTTAGTATCAACATGCCCAATGTCAACATAATCGTATATAAGCTGTATTTTACATTACAAATTAAGCCTTAAGGACCTGCAGCATTGTCCCAGTAGGCCATCTACTATAACATGTTCCGTAATGGATGGAGTAAACAAAGATTATTTCTGGAATACATACCAGTATACAATCAATACATGGACGTCAATTAAGCTATTAACTATGATTAAGCTCATAATCTCAGAAAAACTATTCTCGGGTGAAAAAATTATAACCTTCTGATTGCCAGTGACTGCCTCTAACCATTGAGGCATCAAGAATCAGATGGAGAGAGAAGGTTACAACGATGTACACTGATTTGAATTATATATATACTGCCTATGCGTCAGTCACTATATCAGTAATTATGCACATAGGAAGTATGTATATTTCAATTGAATCAGTACATCATTGTAACCTTCACTCTCCATCTGAGTCTCGGGTAGCTCAATGGTTAGAGGGTCTCACCAGCAATCAGAACGTTACAGGTTCAATTACTGTCTAAGAATAATTTTTCTGAGAATATGAGCTTGCATAACAATCATCCATGTATCGTCTGTCTCATACTCCGAGCTCTCCCTTATTCACTGCAGCAGTGTATATATTAACACTGACAAGTATAGTACAGTACTGTAATGCTTGTTTATGCTACAAAATTATAGGCCAGGCCAAGGTTGTATAAACCCCAGTTGTCTGCATGTTTTTGCACCCTAAACTACCAGTACTGTATAGGCTAATTCAAATTTTTAAATTGTTCCATGATAAGGTACAAACTTTAAACTTGCACTACGCTTGTGATTTTTCGTTGGCTTTCTAACGGTATATAGCATGAATCTCTCTGTTAAATATTTCAAAATGTATATATTATACAGTACAACACTTACAACTAAATAATAACAAATTGTTAACATGACTAACATGTATATGGTTGTTTTATTGAAGAGTACGATAAAAATGTTCTGCGTACTGTGTAGGCACCAGGTAGTGTTAGAAATACATGTAAGAAATTGTGTGTAAGAGGACCATTCAATTTCCAGCGAAAACCCTTCAAAGAGTGTGATGTCTGATTGACAGGCTCACGTTTTTATTTTGTTTTTAGTCGCCAAAAGTGAAATGTTCCGACCACGATATCTTTTGAAGTACTAAAAACTCATTCTACATATCTAATGAAAGCTTGATTAACAGCCTCTGACATACCTATAAAAATATTTTTGTAACTAATAGCTAACAGCTTGAAAAAAGCGACGACACTTGGATTGGATTGACAAACTCCGAGTAAATATTTTAGATATTCAGACGACGATATCTTTTGAACTACTGACTCTAGAAAATCATGATATACATCAAATAAAAGCCTGAATAACATAGATGGATCCGTTTTCGGGCCGGTTTTATAGACAGGCGTAACAACGGCGTGTTTCCATTCTGCTGGTATAGTACCCTCAGCGATAGTTCTATTCATCAGAATGGCGAGAGGCTTTGCTAAGAATTCGGCGCTGTCCTTAAGCAGACGGGCTGGAATACCAGCAAACCCAGTTGAGTTGTTCTTTAAAGCTTTGAGTTGTTTGTAAACAAAGTTCTCTGGAATGGAAGTTAATTTGAAATTCAGATTCAGCAGCGGGCTAGTTGTTAAATGACCCTTGGGAACAGGACATGATGGTAAGGTCTGTCGTAGTCTTGCAATAATCAATTAAAAAAATTGTCCAAATCTAGCAGATATCATCTGAGGCTCTATAATATCGTCACCATTTATTTCGAGAGATTCTATTTGACTGGAACAACCATTAGTAGCGATTACGGATTTTCTTTTCATAGCTTTCCCGAATCTTTCTTATTTTCTTCAATTAAGCCGGAATAGTATTGCTTCTTTTCTTCTCTAATGAAGGCTGTTATTCTGTTTCTAAGAGATCGATAAATTTGCCATTCATTATTCGAACCACATTTTTGAGCCCTTTTGTGGTGGAAGTTTCGTTGAACAATTAACGCTCTTATTTTATCCGTTACCCAAGGGAGTGTTTTGGTACGAACTCTCTTTATGCACTTCGGAGTGTGCTATCAGCAATGCAGATAAAGGTGTTCTTAAAAGATGACCATGCTTAATCAACCGTGAGTAAGGTTTCAATTTCGTCCCAAGAGGCTATTTTCAAATCAGCACCAAACGATTTGGCAGAATAAGATTTGAAGCTTCAAATCACCGGATGTCTGTGGAGCAGAGGTGAATAATACATCCCTTGATTGATACATCCCTTGCACATGATGACAAATAGCATGTACAAGGTCTCCTGTATAAATTTTTAGATGTTTTCGATGAGAGTTTAGGTCATACAACATTACTGACACAAGATCGACACTGGCAATAGCCCACCGATTAAACAGCAACCGCGCCGTTTACCATATGTACACAGGGAGGAGTCTAAGCGGCAAACTAAGGAAATGTTAGATCAAGGTGTCATACGCCATAGCACAAGTGCTTGGTTTAGCCCAATCATCCTAGTCAAGCCCCTCTACCTCGCATAGATGACATTCTAGGCTCCTTGGGTAACTCACAATACTTCACCACCCTTGATTTGCGAAGTGGGTATTGGCAAATATCCGTTGACGAACAATATCGTCACAAAACAGCGTTCGTCATGCAAAGCGGGTTATACGAATTTAACCGGATGCCGTTTGGCCTTTCAACTGAGCCGACCACATTTCAACGAACTATGGACATTGTATTGTCCGGATTGACCTATTCTATTTGCTTGTGTTATCTTGACGATGTGATTGTTTTCGGTCGCGACATCAAGAGCATAATGGTGAAAGATTAGAAACAGTCTTACTTAAACTACGAGAGCACAACCTCCACGTGAAATTGTCACAAGTGCAAGATAGCAGCATGTCATGTTGCATTTTTAGGGCATGTTATTTCCAAGTCAGGAATTCAGCCTGATCCAGTTAAAATATCTGCGGTAAGCGATATACCTCACCCAAAATCAGTAAAAGAGATCAGAAGCTTTTTAGGTCTCGCTGGCTATTATCGAAAATTTATCCCAGGATTCGCGAAAGTGGCTGCGCCACTTGTTCGCCTCACTCAAAAGGTCACATCTTTCAACTGGACAGAAGAATGCAAAAGCTCTTTCTCTCGACTAAAATCTTACTTTGTTCTGCACCTATCCTATTGTAATGAAACGAGTCAGTGACTTTCATGTAAGTAGGCGTGGCAGTTATCTTGTAGAATTGGTTTTAGCGGGAAATGCGGGCGGGACTGCAGTGTGAACAGTGGTGTTAGAGGGAAACAACAAGAGAAGTGATCGCTATTAAATATCTCGTGTACGAGTGTTTTGTCTCGAATATAGTTACTACAATTGCATATGCGTCGAAGGCCCTTTCCGGACGACAGAACAAATTTTTGGCAACCGAAAAGAGACTTACGCCATCGTTTTTGGAACACAGGAGTTTCCCGTTTACTTGCGCGAGCGTCATTTTCGGATTGTTACGTACCATAGCGCGTTACGGTAGCTTCATAGCATGGAACCTAAAGGCCGCTTGGCCCGATGGATCTACAAAAATTCCAATTTTGCATAACAACGAATCAGGCATGATTCGTTAGGAGTTAGGCCCTACGAAGTTGTCTTCGGCCGTGCTCCTCGCCTTCCAGTAGAGTTAGCACTTGGAATACCCTTATCCAACCCTTGTACACGAAGTAATTATCAGCACTCAGTGAGATCGGTGTTGCGAGATGTTTGATAAATAAGATAGGATAATTTATTTACCCACGTATCACCAAGGAGCTAAAAACAAGCTCGTAAAAACGTGAACGTGACATATAAAACAATTACAAATATAAGTTAATTATATATACATAAAAACAATTAAAAATATAAGTTAATTAATTATATATATACATCATTTATATTTATATAAAGTAGTTCTTACAATATGCCTATTTACAGAAGCTTTAAAACTAATATCTTTGGATTCTCTTATTTCAACTGAAAAATTGTTCCATAGAGTGCTAGTTATGAACGAGAATGATTTATGGAGCCATTCAAGGTTAAAATGTGGCTGTTCCAATCTAGTGCCAATTCCACGTAAATTATACTTAACTAACTTAAGTTTAAAAAGTTCATTACTATAAGTCGAACCTAGGTTGTTTACTGACTAAAATCAATGATTTAGTATATCTACGTTGAGAAAGCGATCTAATATTAGCATAATATTGAAGTATATAATCATAGGTCAGCATCTTGGACAAGCCCAAGATAGTTCTCAAAATATAATAATTAGTGTCCATTTTCTTTGCCTCAACTTTTCCAATTCCAAGTAGAAGTAGACCACAATATTCTAAATGAGGAAGAATATAAGCTTTGTATTAAAGGCATATCGTTTCTTCCTGGGGTATAAATCTTCGTAACCTGTGCAGGGCGGATGCCTTAGCACATGCCTTCTTTATCTGCTCTGCAATATGATCCTTGAACTTCAGCCTTCTGTGTAACGTGACCCCAAGAATCTTCAAAATGTCAGTTAATTTAATATACGAATCATCCAGTTTGAAATTATATTCATACGGTGATGGACCAACTAATTACTTTCAGATATCGGAAGCATACTCTGTTGTATCATCCGCTGTTGTATCATCTGCGTAGAGCCTCAATGAAGTGTTAGAAATATTGTAATTCAGGTCATTAATATAGCAAAAAAACACCTATCCAACGCATCCAAAAAACGAGCCAGACACAATCATGAGACAAACACCTGGTGGCTGCTTCATGAGGGGCAAACGGTCATGTTAAAAAGACCTAAAGGCTGGAAGTTCGGAAGTAAGTGGGTGGGACCTTATAAGATTTTATAACGGTATTTCTTCCAGCATTCCAAGCCCATGATTTTCACAATGTTATGATTTGGAAAGTAGCCGACTGGAGTTTGCTGGTTTCTAATGATTCCTGAATATAATGTAAATACCCAAAATCCATGAAAAATTTTAAATATTAAAATTATAAATGTAACGAATGTGAATTAGTTAATTCGTTAGTGACTTTGTATAAATAGCTGTACGCGCTCCTTTTCCCATATCGCCCTTCCTAATTATAACGCCCTTCCTAATTATAATGCCCTTCCTTTACATAGAAATAATACGACTATATTTAATTATCGACATGTATCGCCCAATTCGGGCCTAGCGCTTATAAGAAACTAAACTAAGGCAATAAAGGAGAGTTCTGGCTGAAAGCCTCGAAGTGTGTGATTCGTCATATTCCATAAATAATTTTATTAAAATTTTATATAAAATTATATAATAATGGTCTGCCAACATGTATCTTTAATATTCATAATTTTCTCTTCATGTTTCTTTGAGGATGATTGTGAAATAGCTAGTGAGTAGTTTAGAAATAGATAGTGAGTAGTTTCTGAGCGCTGGAGGCACGAGAAACTTCTAGGGGGTACGGGGGCATGGTCCACCGGGAAATGTTTGATTCTAGAGTCTCTGAAAATGCTATTTCCTGCATTTTGAGGGCAGTTTTAACAAGAAAACTTAAGATCATTGACAATGACAAACCATAATTTTATGGCTATTTTCTCATTGTGAATGACAATACCTGACCTGGTTTCCAAAATTGTGAAAACCAAGTTACAGAAGATGTGAGGATGTGCAGTGTTTCAACTCTATTTCACAATCATCCTCCGAGAGAAACATGAAGAGAAAATTATGAATATCAATGATGCATGTTCACCAATATAATTATTTTATATATAATTTAAATTTTTCATAGAGATTGGGTATTTATATTCAGGAATTCATTAGAAACTGGGAAACTCTGGTCGGCTACTTTCCAAATCATCACCACCTACTGTGCTTTTAGAATTTCATATTATGAAGTTCATATTATGTTCACTTGATGAGTTTACCTTATCTACAATACTTCTACAAGTGAGCCTGCTACTTTTAAAATTAATCAAACCCCTACAGTATGTACATACTGCCAGGTCGCAAAGGTTCTTGGTAGATGTTGAGTTGTTATTAGATCGAGAACAGTTTCGCCTCAAGAACTATAGAAATAGCGTATTAATTACATTCAATTTTTCGTATATCCAACGCCTACAAGGTCTATCGTTTGGGTCAGTTATGTGAGTACTAGTTTATGACATTTTAGTTTGTTGTTGTAACCTTTAAATGTTTCTTCAGTACTCGTACACTTGTGATTTGATCCTGCAGTTACAGAACACTCAATATGAATGTTGATGCTTATGTAGAGCTTGTTATTTAGTGTATTATTTCCACATTTGTACATGTATTTTTTATTATTATCAGTTTTATTACGTTGATATTTACAGAGGGAGGCCATTCTCATAAAAATGATTTTCAGATGGGTCCTCTACTAAAATCAATACAATTTAGTTAAGTTAAAAATACAAAGAAAATATAAAAAGTACAAATGAACATGTTCATGCTACTTCCTGGACACTACTTCTAAGAGCTTGCTTAAAAGTATTTATGTTCAAAATTTCTTTGACGGCACAATTTAATTTATTATAGTCATGAACACAATGATAATTTGTCCTTAACATACCCCAATTAGTATGACAAATAGGTTTTCTAAAGATAGACTTATTTCTAGTGTTATGGCTGTGTATAGAAGAACCAGCATGGATATTCAGATCAAAGTCAATTAAGCCATTAATGCACTTGAATACGAACAGGCAACGATTGAAAGAGCGTTGTGTGCTGAGGGGTACCCATCTCAATTCATGTGCTGTGTTTGATAAGCCTACTTGTATGTTTATTGTAGTTTACGGAATTCACAATACAATTGAACTGATTTGATTCGAGTGGTCTCATCGATCTTTTGTGCGTGGCTATCAGGAAAATCATACCCATTCTGGCTTTATGACACCTTCTGTTCAAATACTTTAACTTAAGAGTCGTGCCGCTACAGGGGATTTAATCTTATACGTGTAATCCATCAGAATTTCTACAAAGTGAGAACTTATTAACCTTGCATGAATGCATTATGAATTGAGTAAGACTTTACATATCTCAATCTACTAAATACAATAGATCTAATCGTCACTGCACAAGATGTATGTCATTGTAATTCGTCTGGGATGAAGAGCAGCAAACAAGTCAATAATTTGTTCCAGGTCTAGGGGAATGTCTCTATGAGCATGCATTTACATATACAATATCATTTACATATGCATTTACATATACATTTACATATGCATATACAGGACATCATATTTGTGGTTCTCATTACCTGGTTACCTACTCCAAAACAAAACAAAAAACAATCAAAGATGCTACAGTATCTCTAGATAGCATCTTACTAAATGCTGTTGTCGTATAGGGGAATTATTAAAAAGATCTTTAAAGAAATCGTTCTAACAGTCCCCATCATCATATCATGTATCAGCTACACAGAGATTATTAACTTTACTAAACTGACCTTGTATTAGCGAGGAAGAACGTACTTGATTTTTAAAGTTGTTGAAGACCTTGGTTTGGCAATGGAATGGACGACTGCAGAGGCTAATCGTACGAAAATATGGCTGCAAATCCCGCCATCGTCAATAACCATTTCACTTCGCGTGAGCCAAAGTGAAAACCCACGAAGCGCCGGTCCTATTTATAATTTTTGAGTTGTTCGTGAGTAGTTTCCGTCAATTGGATTCACGACGATAGCCAATCAGAGACGATTTTGAGTAGTTTCCGTGGGGTTTCCACGCGAGCTGAGTACTTTCCGTGGAGTTTGAGTAGTGCCCGCCACAGGTTTCCACGCGACTGGACACGCGCTGCCCGCCGGTAGTAAAAGCCGGGCGCATTAGAACCTGGTCGCAGGGTATTATCGCCGGGAGCGATCGATATCCGTAGTGCCACTAGAATAATAGCTTTGAAAGAAGTAAGTATTAAAGTACTATAAATACGTATACGCAACAACCCTCGCCCACTTACTGTTTGAAACTTGTATAGCGTACGTAGTTGCTTACAGTATTTTAATTCTTACTTTTAGTTGTACTTGAATTAGATAATAGCCCATTCATTTGCCAAACTGAATATACTCTCAGTGGATAATATATCTGAGAGCTTTGTGTTGTCTGAATTTAATTGTTTCATAGGACATCAAAATAAATAACAATACATTAATGGTAATAGTAAGTATAAACAGACACTATTGGCTGTTGAAGGAAGAAAGTGCATCTTTTTCATAGGGGTGCATATACAGTAGAATCTGAGTTTGATGACCACCCCTAAAATTGCCAAGCAAAAGTGGTTGTAAACAACAGGTGGAATGGCAGACGTACGCAATGGGTACGTACTTCACATTTGATCTCGAAAATATTTTATTTACAGCAATTTGATCTAACAGACTAAAGAGTAAGGAGCAACGATACTGTATATATATATACTAATTTTGTATGCACAGTCAAAGTTATTGGCGATCTTGCATTATAAACAAAGATGACAGATAACAAAATTTATAAACCGCACTCGCTAGGTTTTCGAACATTTCCAAGCGTTAGATCGTTTAATGGTCTACAACATACGTAAATTATGTTATAAGCATTATGTTGTATTAGCAAAGTTATTTGGAATCTCACACTACAAGAAGTGCCTCTTCTTGTTGCCTGTATTCGCACATGGTCAAAAATCTTGCATGTTGATTGTAACATATTTCGCGTTTGGGACGATGAAAAGTGGTTGCTGATGAGACCTGTTTCCTGTATTCGCGCGCTGTCAAAATTCCTGTATGTTTAGGTGCAAAAGCAAACGCTTATCTTGTAAAAAAGTCGCTCATGACAGGTTAAACGCTAAAAAGTAGTCGCGTTTGGCAGGTGGTCGCTAATTGCAGGTATATACATTTTAACTACAAATCGTCCGTGCCAGCAAGTGGTCGTAAACGGCAGGTGGTCGTAAAACACAGGGTCATAAAAACACAGCTTCTACTGTATATATAGTGCAACTGTATAGGGTCCATTCAAATTAAGGCAATGGATCTGCCCCTGCACACTGTGGTATACTTGTCGCCCGGTAATAATATATGAAAGAGCTCGAAATAAACAGTTTCCATCGCGTACGATATTATGCAATTTAACTGGTTTAGTTAAAAGCTTAGGTAACTTTGGCTTATGAGACAAAACCAGTGGTAAATCAATTAAAGAGCACATGAATCTCTGGGCATTTTCATCAATTGGAGTGAAGCTGAAAGGACAAGACATGCCAAACAACACCACTGGCATTATACCACAACAATATTTGAGTACCAATGACAAAAAAACATCAATGTGTAAATTAGGGTGCATCATATGCCCATGATTTTTAAAAGATAATGTAATTGAACCTACCTTTTTTTAGTGGTGAGGTCCATCCTAAATAACAAAATTGTGAAGTTTGGAGTTGATTGGACAATTTTTAGGGGTAGCAGGTGGCCCTTTACTATTACGGAATGTCGCCTGCGACGAAAATAGCCCAGATGTACCATATCTAAACTCAGAAAGACCATACAGACTTGATTTTGGTACCAAAAAATGCATAATTGCCAAGTTTATATGTCACACGTTAATATTCTATAGGTCTAAAACCTTAATTTTACAAGTTATCCTTAAAAAACTAGTTTTTAGGTTGTTTTCATGGTATTGCATCTGTAAAAAGTGAACATGGTCATAATTTGGTCCACATTTTATTTATATACTGGGTTGTTTTGTGTTTGCAAAATACCCCTCTGCTTATATTGAACCAGTTACTTCAAATACTGAATACAAAGACATCTACAAAGGTAAGCAAACAAGTTTTATTAAGTACTATTGTCTTGTTTTCAAGTCTGATTTTTTTGCACATGATACTTAATTTTCACCATTCCTGATTTGGTAAAATGGCATTTGTGTTAATTTTAGCCATATGCCACTGCTGCCCCACTGTCCAGACCCAGGTCTAATGTGTCTATTATACTCTTTATTTAGTGAATTAAATATTTTGCTTTTCCAAATTGGAATGGCTAAAGAATCCCCCGAAGCAACGATACCCGATTTTTCCTTCTGAATACTATTCCAACAGATGATGATGACAAGACAATAACAGGTAGTCGATTGCCTACAGCACGTCAGGTCCTGCTCTGCTTCTTGGCCCATCATCAAACAACAAGTAGTAAACGTGAGGCGCATGTGTGAAAACTGGTGTGACAGTTTTTATTCCTCCAAACATATTAAAATCACCTAGAGTTGTTCAATCTCTTGTTAGAAACAACATTTCATCTGCTGCAATATCTTCTGTCATGCAGCGGCTGAAGGAGATCCATCTAAACTTAACCTTAGCTATGCAACGACGCAAAGATATAGAGTTGAAACTATCACGACAATTGCAGACAAAATTAAAGTAAATTGGACTCCGCCTTCTGTTGCAAACCTCCACTGGGATGGCAAATTGATGGCTACCCTCAATGGTGCTATAGTCGACAAGAAAGATTACCAGTTCTATCAGGAGTTGGTGGGATGAAGTTGTTAGGAGTACCGGCAATTCGTCACAAGTCAACAGAAAGACTGGGAATCTGATTTCAGAAGCTAGCATTGAATTAATTGAGGAATGGAACTGTGCAGAGTGTCTGGCTGGTATGGTGTTTGACACTACTAGCTGAAATACAGGATCCAAAACTGCTGCCTGTGTGGCGCTACAAAGTAGACTCAACTGCCCCCTTCTCTGGTATGCCTGTCGTCACCATGTTGGTGAAGTCGTTCTGACCTATGTGTGGGATGCCTTAAAAATTGAAGTATCAAAAAGTCCTGAAATTATCCTCTTTAAAAGGTTTAAAGAAAACTTTGCCAGCATTACACACCACAACAAAGAAGATCTTAATTTTCCAGAACTACCTGTTGATTTATTACCTAAAGCAGCCATTTAGCAGGGGAGATTACAAGGAACTTGTCACTTTAGTCCTTCTGTATCTGAGTGAAGGAAATGACATAGAAGGGTTTTCATTCAGCATACCTGGTGCGTTACACAAAGCATGTTGGATGGCAAAACTTCTCTATGCCATAAAAATGGATCTCTTGGGTACAAAAATATTGAGTGAACTCCCAAAAGGTGCTATATTTGCAACTCATCAGCTACAGAAAATACGTCGGTTTGTGCAGTTTGTAGTCTTCAGCTATATCCCATGGTGGCTCACAGCTCCTGTACCCTCAACTGCGCCAAAAAATGATCAACTGTTCATCAATTCTCTCATCAACTATAAGGATATAGATGATGCGATCGCTACGGCAGCTATCAAGTGTTTTGGTAACCATATGTGGTATCTTACAGAGGAACTTGTACCACTAGCTCTTTTCAGCAACACAATAGATGTTAACATGAAAAATAAGATAGTGACCAAGATGTTGGAGCTTAAAGGAGATGGTCTATGTACAAAGAGGCATGGTACAGGGTTTGGAAAGCCAACTTTTCCTAAGATGCCAACAGAGGTAACACAAGATCTTTCTAGATATGTTGGCATGGATTCTTGGTCTTTTTCAGAATAACGAAGATAAACCAAGAATTCCTTTACAAACCTCTAACATATTTGGGACAGTGATGATGGGTACAAAAGAGCTAAGCTCATTGTAAATAGAATCAGTGTGGTAAATGATGCTGCAGAGAGGTGTCAAGCTCGGTTACGATTTTCTTGGAACAGCTGTCAAGGAAGAACGCTACCAGAAAGTATTGCAGGTACTTGAAAACTCCAGACATACACAACGAACCAAATACAAGAAAGAGAAAATTATTTTCATCCTCATGGTACCTAACTCTTTAAATGGAACTTGTAGTAATGTTTAGGATTCTCATATCCAGATTCTGGATATCCTGTTGTACTGATGAACTACTGTTTTGTATTATAATGATGTACTGTTGTTAATGGTCAGCTGTTTAGACTACAAACTAGTACTAGATTATTTTGGAGGACATGTCATAAATTTTCAGTTTTTTACACAATATACATCATTAATTAATTATGTATAAACATATATGTATAACAAATTATGGAAACATTTAACTAGTTGTGTAATGTCATACAATAACCAAATTATGACCAAATGCTCAAATGTGACTGTCACGATACCATGAAAACCACCCAAAAATTATGTTTTAGAGGATAACTTGTAAAATGAAGGTTTTAGACCTTAGAATATTAACATGTGACATATAAACTTGGCAATTCTGTATTTTTTGGGTACCAAAATCAAGTCTCTATGGTCTTCCTGAGTCAAAATATGGTAAACCTGGGCTATTCTTGTCGCATGCGACATGCCGTAATTGTAAAGGGCCACCTGCTACCCTACAAATTGTCCAATCAACACCAAACTTCACAATTTTGTTATTTAGAATGGACCTCACCACTAAAAAAAAGGTAGGGCTAATAATAAAAAGTCAGGGCATATGATGCACCCTAGTGTAAATGCCAACACACATAAATCAAACGAGGCGTGCGAGGATGCCGAAACACGAGGCGTGAATATACATCAAAGCAATATAAAGACAGGAAATCGTAGAACGTTTCTATCTACAAAAACGTTAAATAATGGTCTGTTAAGGCCCTACAAAACCTTGCACAAGTCAAAACAATAAAACGATCAAATAAGTGTATTAAAGCAAGTGAGATAATATTGTAAAAGTATATATCCCGTTGCCGCAAAATTATGATAATGTAATCTAGTATGTAAATATCAAATATGGAAATCTGCAAGCACAATTCAGGCAAAAATCAAAAAGGGCAACGCACTGGAAAATTTAGGGAAAGAGCCTACCTGTACAAATTAGACTGCTGCTTCAGGCTCGCTCTGCAGCAATTAGAATAATTTTTGTGACTAAAATGATGTGTGAATATTGTGAATGCCCTCTGATGTTGGCAATCATAGAGTATGTTAATACGCAAACTCTTGTTGACAGATGGTGATGCACAAGCAAATCTCTCAGATGTTTTGATTTTTGGGACTGTAGCAAGTTCTCCTCCACTGGGTTTGAAAGAAATCCAGAATTAAAATTTATAGACAGAGACTTTGCAAAGGCCAACACCTGTACCTAGTGTATACCACTGGATCACAAAGAATATGATAAATTCAAGGAAACAAATGGATTTCGCATTCTAAACTCACCATGTTTTGGCTATGCCTAAGATTCATTAAAGTGCCCTTTGTTCCAAATGTAATACTTGCAGTATAGGTTTTGAATAAACTAAATAGTCAAGTGCCAAAATATAATGGGTTTTTCGTTAAACGTCTACAAAGGTTTTATTTCCACAAATGCTAATAACTATGACATTTAAGTTATCATTCAGTATATTCATTTCTTATTCAAATATTTTGGTACTTACAGTATGTGTTATGACCTTATATTGGTATTTTATTTATTTAGCATGAAAATTCATCCAAGTCATTAGCATTTGTAGATTAACAAAAAGCCCAAAGCTAGAAATTGGCACTTGATTTTTTAGTTTATGGGCAATTCCATGACAGTTTAAATTTGGTAAAAAAATAAATTAGAAATTTTAATAAATAAAATTATGATTGTTATAGACAATGACTCTCAGCACAAGGAAATCAAACCTTAAACTCAAAAATGTTGATTCTGCAAATGAATGACATTTTTTTAATTATTCAGTGAAAAATAAGGAGATTTTTAGGATTAGTGATTTTCAGTTTAAATGCTATAAAGAAGTTTGATTTTAAATTTATTTCGTTAATAAATATTTGTAGACATAATTAGTTAATTGATCAAACAACAATGATCATGTAACGTCAGTCACAAAATACTTCCAATTTTTTTTAGTTAACTAATTCTTAGAATTTTTTAAGTATCATTTTCATTGTTACTTTATGCTTTCACAAGCATGCAAACCTAATAAGACCCAAAAAAATCTAGGCTCTTCCACAAGATAACAGACGTTAAAACTTGTAACGTCAGTCATATATATCTGTAACGTCAGTCACATGTAACATCAGTCACACTCACATTAAAAACATATGGGTTTTTTGGTATAAATCACTACTTAAAGCAATTTAGTTAAAATATATCAGTCATGCTCTTTAGAAATATTTAACTTGAAATCTGGTTGCTGCTCACAAAAAATACAGTATATATTGATTTTCAGTGATATACAGTATGATAGCACTATTATACCTAGGTTGGGGTCAGAATAAGTGTTTCGTGTGGTGATTCATTATGTTTGAACAAGATGAACTCCTTGCCCTGTTCAGATATATTGCTGCTGACAAGAAAATGCTGAGAAAATTTGCATTTTGCTGCCTCAGGCAGTACAACAAAACTTCTTCGTTGCAATAAAAATTTCACTTTTGTTTGGATACAATGCCACTTACTGCAGCTCAAAGGCAAGCTAAAAGAAGACAGCAATTGAAAGATACTGATAAGTATGAAGATTACAAAAAAAAGAATGCACAACAACAACTTGAGAGCTGAAGAGAAAAGAAAATCAGCTCCAAATAAATGAGAAAAATAAGCTGCAAGCAGAAAGAAGAAAGCAAATCAGGGAACGTGTTGCTGCATGTCGAGCTCGAAAGAAGCAAATAAACTCAAACAATGACCCAACCCCAGGTTCTCCAGCTTTCAAAAGTGCACACGCCTTAGGAAGAGCTGTTTCACGAGCAAACCGAGCATTAGGTCCAGTTTTGCCTCATACACCCAAACGCAAAAGTGCTGTTGTCCTAAGGTTGTCTCAAAGATTCCAAATGGGATGCAGTTCCTCATCTGATGAACAAACTACACGAACCATTGCAATAACAATAAGTGATGAAACAAAGACTTGGTAAAACATTTTACGAGCGAGATGATATCAGCCGCCAAGCCCCCAGCGCAAAGACCAAATGGAAGGGTCACATGAAATTTTCCACGTCATTGCATACCCAATAAATATCTGTCGGAAGGATGTATTGGGACAATGCGATACACACTTTTGATGTCAACTTTCCACATTAAAGGGCCTTTACCTGCCTGAATTTCAGTTAAAAAAAATTCGTTGATCACCTTTGGGGTGGTCGTTTGTGATGTACAGTTCGTTTTCGCGGATTTAAGCTCGATTGTGGAAACTCGCGCGACAACGGTGATAAGGTAATTAACTTTGGCACGGTCCAGATGCCCTAATAAATGGCATTCGAGATTATCTGGTTTGATCGGTGATTAGGGTTTGCGTGCAAAGGTGTTGAAATAGAAGTGTCATTAGAAGAACTGCAGGAATTTGTACACGAGGCGGGAAACACGCGATCAGGTATACTCTCAGTGAGAGAAATCACAGGCTTCGGCCTCGAGGCGAAAGGCTCGATCGTAAAGTCGCATGCTTCTCCTAATAGCGCTTCTCAGTTCGCATGATAATGGCCATGTAAGAGAACAGATCGAGTGCTCGATGAGGAAAATACGCCGACACTACGGAAATATAACTGATAAACGCTTCAACGCATGTCATGATATCTCCTAGACTTTCGGCGAGTTGGTTTTTGAGCTAGGTATGATAGTGGAGCCCTCAATAGGAAACGAGTCAAACAATGGGCTTATGGGTCTGAGTTCTTCCAAGTTTTCGGGAACTAACTCAACCATATCAACAAACTTGTGAGAAATGATCTGCACAACTAATTTGCCAGAGATCGGAGCCCGACGAGGGCCCAGAATAAACGGTCAAGCTACGCTAAGGGAAGACTGCGCCTTGTCGTCTGCATCGTCAGAAGTGGGTACACCGGATGAATGACCACCAGAGTGATGAACTAATGAAGGTTCATTCGTTTTCCCTTTGGTCCAACATGCCCTTGACCGAGCTTTAAGCCACACATAAGCCACGCATAAATAGAGGACTAAAGTCACATTTTTAAAAGAAATTTTTAGTGTTTGCCTAAATAGAAACATGAACACTGCAAGCAAGTTAAAATGTAGTTCTTTTTATTTTCTACTTTGTGGAAATATTCATCACCAGATATTCCGCACTATCCAGCTTGTTAATAAATAATTTCACATTCTGGTATCCTGCCTATTAATTGTGATTTGTTTCAGGTGTTATAGCTGCTGTTGCTCGAACTGGGGTGTACATGATATAAAATGTGAAAACTCACCGGAAGTACAGATGAAACCGAGGAGAAATATACTAGTATTGATCACAAACTATACCATCAAAGGTAAACAGTACTTTTTGCGTATTTTTACTGGTTTAATAAAGTGAATTGTTATATGGTTAAGAAAGATTGCGCACGCTGATTGATTCGTGAGAGGTCCGACAACAACCACGACAACAACAGTTACAGTTACAACAGTTACAGCACAACGACAACAACAGTTACAGCATGCAGCAACAACAGTTACAGTATGCAGCAACAACAGTTACAGTATGCAGCAACGTCAACGGAAGCAGCAGTACCAACAGCAGCGACAACGACAACAACAGTTACAGTATGCAGCAACGACAACAACAACAATAGTTACAGTATGCAGCAACAACAGTTACTTAGTTAGAACTGTTTTGGGGCACTATGTTACTAATAGCCCGGATGTTAGTGTGATCGCTTGGAGAAATACAAAGAAAAACGTTTTGTAATTGTATGGTCAAAATGTGAATAAACGTAATGTTTGCTGCTATCAGATTGTGATTTGTCGATAGTGGGAACATTAAATGGTCCTTTGAACCGGATTCAACAGAACTTTATGCGAAGATGACACATTCTGCGACTTTGGAAGTGATGGTATTGTCAACGAAAATGATTTTCCCAATGGATCTTCGCAGCAAATTCATCAAACAAGTGGGAATTTGGAAGCTGCAACTCTCAAAAGCAAGCGTCTCTTCTCGCTCTTGCTCAAGAAAGCGAACAGGAAGGTGTTCTTGGGAAAATGAGGAACAATTAGCGAGAGTAGAAGATGCTAAATTGAAAGCTGAGAGCCACCTTGACGAACGGTCATTTGAAACAGGCTCAGTAACTGGATTTAAAAGACCACCAAATATACATAATTCAATGTCTTTGTCGAGTATGAAATCCAGCTCAATTGCAGCCGAGATTAAAGCCAGGCAGTTGGCAGAAGAAGAAAGTAGAAGAAAACAAGAGCTTGAAAGGCAATTGGAGCTTGATGAAAAGGCAGCAAAGGCTAAAGAAATGGCAGAAAGAGCACGTCTTAATGCTGAGGAACGACAAAAAATGCAAGAAGCAAAAAATGAAGCAATTCATCTAAATGTTGAAGCTGAAATGCTTGAGAATGCTGAAAATGATCCAAACCCAAGTGTTCAACCCAGTCATAACAACCTTCCAAAGTTAAGGCTAACCAGTTTTGACGGTGATCCTCTTCGTTGGCCAGATTGGCAATCTATGTGTAAATCAATTGTGCATGATTCAGGAATATCATTGAATGCAAAAATGCAACACCTTCAAAATTCAGTTGAAGGAAAGGCCAAGGTGGCAATAGAAGGATATGGTTACAGTGGTGAATCATATGGCAAAGCATTGGAAGAACTGGAGACAAGATATGGTAAGCCATCGCAAGTTTTTAAAGTGCATATAAGACCTACAGGGTTTTTAGTTATTCGTGTAGACCACGAAAAATGACCTGATAAAGTATTTTACAGTTTTTGATTTGGTCCTTTCGTTTCCGAGATATTGCAATTCAAACACAGCCATTTGGCATTGAAAGCCGTGTGTGAGAGAGTCCTGGTACTCGGGGGGACGGATTAGATTTCACAAACAAGGAATACATAGCGTTTTGGATAACAAGTTCAAAAGATCATATATCAAGTGAAATCGCTGCGATGTCACGCTCAAAATCTGACTCAAATGAGTATGAAAGCCCATCGTCTAGTTCAGATAATATAATCGAGGAAGAAACTGAACTATCGGCGAAATATGGGGACAAGTGTGATGACTGTTTCATGGATGCCTACGCTGATCAGCCGTTGGCTGACGAAGAATGGCTTGCCGCGTATGAAAGAAGAAGGGAGGAGGACAAAAAACACTTGGAACAACTTACTCACCCATACGAAAAAATCCTATAGGATCCTATAGGAATTCCTATAGGAAACTGTAATTCCTATAGGAATTCCTATAGGAAAATATACTTCCTATAGGATCTTATAGGAATTCCTATAGGAAACTTAAATTTCCTATAGGAATTCCAATATGATCCTATAGGAATTAAAAATATATATAGTCTTATATATGAATAACTGTTCCTATTGGTACAAAAGCAATCTTAGAAAAATTTGGTTACGACTCCACAGTTGTCTCAGATATGAATTAAATACAATAGCTAACGTACACTTGAATATCGCCTGTTGGAATTTTGCATCATGATCATTAATGTAATTTCTGTTGAATTTTTATAAGAAAATTTTGGATTTTTTTTTAGATCCAAAATTTTAACATAATACTCTATATACAGTAATGCGCTTTAAGTTTTCTGACAAATTATCATCAATGTAAAGTAATTACTTTACATTTATTACTATTCAAATACAGTTAATAATGAGCTCACAATCAATCATTACATATTTATACAATATAATATGGATTTTGTGCTACTGTACATACTCTTGCAACTCCATCATAACTATTTACATTCTGTTGATACAAGCCCAAACTACAGTTTCAAAACAATTTTCTTCAATTGTAAACTGGTATTTGTAATTTACCCATTCCTGCATGTCTATAGCATGGCCTCAACCTGCCACTTATGTTTGCTTAATAAAATTGTCTGGTGTTAGTAAAAGCAGGTTGTAAAATGCTGAGAATTTAGAGTCGTTCCTCTAAGTTCCCCGGCAGTTTACAACTTGTCCTTTTATAAATTCGAAACACTGCCTATATAGGCAACACTACACTTTTTACTTGTCTGGTGTTAGCTAGAATAAAGTAATAAAGGCTGTCTTAGACAGGAATGGGTTAAATTTAAAACTAACAAACTGCATAAGTTTGACTTATGTTACAACATTAGAAATGCAATTATAATTATTAATGAAATTACTTAGTCACCATAAAACCTACATGGCATTACACACACAAACTGTCTTTGTAACAATTTCATTCTTATACATTTGTTCTTAATTCTTGCTGGTGGAATTGCAACCATTCTGTCAGTTTCAATGAACTCCTTTAAGAAGTCACACTGCACTCCACACTCAGCATCCAAATACAAGGGTCGACTTAAGCACTGAAATACTTTGACCAAAACAATACAGTACTTTCTGCACTCACAGTATTGGAGATTATTGTGGTCACATCTGCAGTCTGGTTTCAACTCATACAGTCCGCGTTATCTCCGGGTGTTCTATAACAACATGGGAATCGTTGTGACGGTTGGCTCTTGTGTAGGCGATGGACGTATACAGAATGTTATTGATAATAAATCTGTTGAAGACCAGTGCTGTTCGGTTCTCGACATCCTTACCAATCAGAGTGCCTATGGCTATGGCTTGTGTGGCAGTTAGATGAACTGGTTTTCCAGTGTCCAACCCAGCAACATTTGGTTGTAGAATTCTTCTTCTTTTAGTTGGCTAATACACACCAGAGAGCTTTTGAAATAGCTGAACAACTCTGGGACAAGTATCTTCATTGAACGTTTCCATGGCAATAACTGTTATCCGTTGTGACAAAACATATGCATTGCATATTTGTTGAGGAACATGATTGTTGGCTTCAAATGTGTAGGCAGATGTAGCCCATAGTGGTCCACAATTGCTCACACCATCTGCTAAATGGACCATTTGATGCACATTGAATGTACATGATCTTAGTCCATATAGATTCTCCATTTCAATGACAAATTTAAGAAGACATGCCTTGGCATTGCCAAGAATTGTTTCATCAATATGATCACTGAAAAGGCTATACACTCTGTGAACAAGCAAGAAAAATTGTTTAAGATAGACAGCTGGAAGGATTCCATTCAAAATCACCAAGCTGTAACACATGAAAGCTCGCCATTCAGCTTTCCAAAATTTCCGATCCTTGATTGATCGAGGTGATCTGGTAACCTAGATGGAGGACTAATAGCGGTCAATCGCCCATCTAGCTCTCCTACTCTTCTTCCAAGGTAGTAAGCTTCCTGATGATTACCTAATAATAACAACAAAAATAATATTAATAATACTGTAAATGTTCACAGTACAAACAACCCTCTACAAGCCAACACCATTCTAAAGTGAACACCTCTCTAATGTAGGGACATAAAACTCTTTTTAAGACAGACACCAAATTTGGTCCCAAAACTGTCTGCCTCAGAGAAATTTCACTGTATATCCACAATAATTATTTTTTCACACTTTATAATATCATTCTTTGTTATAATATAATGTGGAGTGTTTTATTGATTTTTTGGCAACTAATAAAAGTGATAATCTCACATGACTGAGTTTTATACATGACTTTTTTGCAAGGCAATAGGACAATTGAGTCATTGACAACAAATTTCAAATTGAAAACACAATGGTACAACACCAGATGCAATAACAACCTGGGTTCGTCCATTACCACAGTCAGTCAAATAAGATAATGCCCACGATTAACAATTCTAGTGCTGCTCAGCACTCAAAATAAATTTCATATGTCTGCACATCCATATTTTCTCTCTATAGATTTTTTTCATTACATCATATTTTCCCTTATTATTATGAGCTGTCATAGCCAACTTGGTGCTTTGTTGGCTATGAGCTCATATTATGACTCGAGCAATGGTTGATTTCATTAAACAACCACATGGAAGGATAGAAAATTTAGAAAAAACACAAGTTTAGTTATAACTAAGAGTAGTAAAAAAGTAAAATGCTGCGTAGACAGTGTTTTGGATATATAGCAAAGTGAAAAGGTGGTAAACTGCCAAGAATTTAGTGACGAGATACTGACGTTTCGAGTAAACTGCCAATAATTTAGTGACAAGATACTGACGTTTCGAGCAGAGCCCTTCATCAGAGTAAGACCACTTAAGTCTTACTCTGATGAAGGGCTCCACTCGAAACGTCCGTATCTCGTCACTTAATTTTTGGCAGTTTACCACCTTTTCACTTTGCTAGTAAAGTAAGCATTGTTCTCTTAAATGTTATTTGCAAAGTTTATAAAAAATACCTGAGTCCATCCACATGTTGCACATTTGCCTCACCACTCCTTGACAGACAGAGTGCATATACTCTGGTGTAAAGCCTTCAACTGGATTAAAGGTTGGCAGGACATCAAGCTGATTGAACCCTTTAACACCCTTTACAGGCTCTTGATCCTTTTCAGCTAGAAAGGCATACCTTGCTTGCTTCTGTGCAGTGCGTAAACAGGGATCACCTCGGTGTGGGTAATAACGAGTGGG
This sequence comes from Chrysogorgia sp. JL179-B06, assembly GCA_035772405.1. NCBI lineage: Eukaryota > Metazoa > Cnidaria > Anthozoa > Scleralcyonacea > Chrysogorgiidae > Chrysogorgia > Chrysogorgia sp. JL179-B06. The sequence continues at coordinate 864,509 of JAYKKM010000106.1, read as the reverse complement.
TGGACCACCATTTACAACAACTGGCACTCCCTCATGCTCACACCAGTCGCAACCACATATACCATTGTACTGTTTGCAGTTTTTCAATATAGCACGGGCAGGGCTATCAGCACAGCATATCCTACAGAAAACTTTCCTGGGAACCTGTTCATCCTTGAAAAAGAAACCAGTTTCTTCTAGCTGCTGACATTCATTAACGTAAGGCTGTAAAAATAGTTTTCATTTCTGGCTTGCTGTGACCAAACCACAGGCCTGTAAGCAGGACATTTTTTGGGCGTAGATGAGGCGGCAACTCATTAACCATACATTGTATTGGCCATATGGAATACTTGGATGACTTGAAGATTGGAATCCCACCGGCATTCCATGTAATGCTGATATCGTTGCATGTGAAGTTGTGTTGTTGTATCAGTTGTTGGTACAGCTTTGATGATGTAATATCTGATATTATGTTGGACTGGGTGATGTCTTGTAGGTTGCGGTTTGTAAGTAAGGAATGAATATGTGGGTCCAGTAATAAGTTTGTTAGTTGTTGCTGAAGTGGAATATACAAGAAAAAGTTACCATTCTTCATAGAATTTTCACTAACAAACTCTTTACCACAATTCCCACAATCTCGGCTGGTACAGTCTTTTCCCATATAAAAATTACATAGTGGACAGTAAAAATGGACCTGCAAATACAAAACATAAAAAAAGCTAAATAATGCAAACTTAGCAAATGTGAAAGCAGGAGTACACTAAAAACCATGTCCAACCAACAAGGAACAGTGGGTATATTAGAAGGGTATTCCCGTTCATTTGTTTGATTTGAAATATGACTGCACGACTGCCAGATAACTCATTCAATTCAGAAAATATTACAAACGTGAAGTTCGATTGGCGAAAGTGTTGCTTGAATGAAAAATTTAACTTTGTGAGGCTTGCTCTTTCAAGTAAATGTTGTTCTAAATGTATTTTATTAAGCATTAATAACAGAAGTTAACAATAAGCGGTGTCAGTTCTCGTTCGGTCGGGGCCCTTCATTGCCGGGGGCCCCGGAATGTTTACCCCACTTACAGAGTTATATAAAGGGCTAGCTTAATCATGTTCGGCTTGTGTCTCGTTTGCTCTCTCTCCCTGTCTTGGGGTCTTCTTCACCCGACCCTCTGTTTAGTTTCGTTCCCTCGGGTGGTTTAGCTGCCCGCTTCCCTCGGCGCCTAGTTTGCGTTAATTGTTCTTTTTCAGCACTGCTCTTATGAGTTGTCTAGGCCTGCTGGGCTGTTTGTACCTGCTCGTTCCTGGTTTGTTTGTTTGTTTGTTTGTCACACCCAGTCCTTCCCAGTGGCAGAAGGTTCTACTGTGGTGAGTATCTACTGTCCATAATCTAGCTTTGTCTCCATCACCGAAACCGTAAGTACCTATGTATTCTTGTAGTTTAATTTTAATTTTTCCCCGTCTAGACGGGTGACTTGTAGATATGGGGATGGAGGAGGTACCGTTGGTCGGGGGGATCAGCAGGTCCCTTGTTATTGTCGCATCATTGCTTGTCGCAGCCGGCATATTAGCTACTGACTCCATCCCTACGGTCTGCGCTCTGCCATCGTAGGTATTATCATGTTGGGTCATGTAGTTGAGAACCGTGTAGTGTAGATCGTTAATAAGATGTATGGCATTGAAATTGTCACATTCAACTTTGACATTATAAAATAAATGTGGCATAAAATACAGCTAGAAGTTCAGCATAAAGTAGAACACATTGCCATTTGTGAGTTCCGAACATTTGAGTTGGATAGTTTCCACATCTGGTGATTAAACGAATATCTACGAGTTATAATATAAAACATCATCAATCTATGGACATACTGTACATTGTCGAAAATCGAGCATGATTTTAATGCAAGTGACTATACACAGTTCAGCGAAGAGGTCTGGGCAAGAGACACAGAACCCATAGTCAAGATAGTGTGCTGCCTACAGCAGCAAAAATAAAACATGATCTGAAAAGTGTCATCTTGTAATTTGATGTTCAAGTTAAAAAACAAGACAAGACAAAATACTTGAGGAAATAAGTCAACACTATTGCAATGTCATTATTATCAAACCAATGACACTAATGACATTGGAATAGTATTGAAATATTACCTCAAATATTTTGTCTTATCTTGTTTTTTAACTTGAATATCAAGTCACATGACACTTTTTGGATTAGGAGTAAGTTGGATTAGGAGTAAACTAGTTCTGCCAATATTTATAATTTTGCAGAGAAAGTTGATCTTACCTCACATTCTTCAACATCAATGGCTTTGTAAAACTTATATTTACTGTTAGGAAACATGCATGGAGATCCAAAATGCTGAGTAGGTCTTTCAAGGCTTCATCAGCGAGGTTATGTTGCAGAATAAATGACACTATCATTTGCATACTTTGCACCTTTGATATATCAGTACCTGGATGTACTGGCACATTTCCATCTTCAATATTGAAAACCTAAAATTAAACAAACCCCAATGACTTTCATTATATTAATTGTAAATACAAGTAATATTTGGCATTTCACTTGATTGAACTACATACGTGTTATGGAGATAAATATTGTACGTGTTATGGAACCACATACGGGTTATTCAGTTAAGGAAAATTAAGACCAAACTGGTATAAGTTGCGAATTATAAAACTTCAAGGCCTTCCGGCTGGAATTGAACCCTACAATACCAGTGCAGTGCTCTGACCAAGAGCCAAGTTGACAAAATATAATCTATATAAGCCAGTGGAGAATTTGGTATATTACAAGAAATATTTGACTCTTGCCAAAAGCCTTCATAGCTCACTCAATGGTCAGATCACTGCACTAGTATTGCATGGTTGCAAACTAGATTCTAACCAGAAGGCCTTGAAGTTGCATTTTTTGCAACTGGTCCAGGTTTGGTCTTAAAATGTATACTGTATATTAATAACAATCCGGTGTGTACGCCACTACACGAACCGGCAAAGCACACTACAAATTGGAAGCACACTACAAATTTGGAGGGTCGCAGTCCCCAGGGAATCTCTTGAGCCGTGCATACCTTACACCACCCCTCTAGTGAGCTGCCACGGGCCTAGCAGTCCTGCGAGATGCCAGGGCCTGGCCTTTCCATGTGGCCCTGGCCAATAATCTGTACTGCCAGGTTAGGTCATTTGTGGTGTTTCTTGTGCGGCCGAGAAAACCCTCACCCATGCGACACCTCCAGCTAGCTGGAGCGAGGGATTCGAGGACGCGAACCCTCCCCCAAACAGGAGCACCCAACCCCAGCTTAGGTCATAATTGCGTACGCGTACGGTATGTAAGTATAGTCGAAGTCTAATTGCGCTGTAGTCATACGGAATTCAGCTTCTGACACGTTGAACAATAACACAGTACTGAAAGGGGTGTACGCAAAATCCCCGGGTCGTCTACTGTTCGAAACGCCCGCAATGCAGTGTCCAATTCCTTCGCCTGAAAATAGACAATAACCCAGCATATTTTTTCCCCGAGAGTGCCCTCAAACCACAAATCTTGCCTTGTGTGAATGTCGTAGTCACGCATTATAAGACAAAATAGCAACATGTAAATAGCCCCAAACTAATTAAATTTCGTGCGCAATAGCTTCACTGCGCAAAAAAAAGGGGGAAAGTTCACTGGTGCCCTCACCAGGACACACCCCCCAGACAGGGCCAGAACCAAGCTGTGCACCACCCCAACGATAGAAACCAACGTTTCAACCCGTAATTAATGTCAGTTATAGCCCCACAACAAACAACCAGTTTAATGGTACTTACACACAACTCCAATCAAAATACGACGCCGCACAACCCACGAATGATCCCATAACAATGACACTGCACACGCCCTACTCTAACACTAATATGTAAACTGCACACCCCACTATCAATTGCCAACAGACAAATACCTGTACCGAAAGACGTAACGTACAAAGCCTTCCCGCAATGTTGTCTAACCAGATATGCTGGAAAACTGCTATTTCCCCACAATATTAACACATACCGTGCGTAAATTACCAGCCTCCCAGGGTACAAATCTGCGAGAAATCACTGATCTGGAAACCAACATTAACTCACTTTTAATGTGTGTTTACCTGAAATATATTCGTTATGCACACCGTTCCTTGATCACCCCTGCAGACCTGTCAATCACTTGTGGCATGCACTCTCCTAATTGGTTCGTTCATGCAGGGTGTAACATATGGTACGGGGGCTCCCCCTTGTTGATCCCATTGTGTTATAACGCTCTCGACATGTAATATTAAACCAACGAAAGTTTGAACAGTTGCATAAAAATGCAGTTGAACAGAAATATAAAACAGTTGGACAACACAGTTCTCTGAAGAAGGCTTGCATGAAATGCAGATCAATATGAATACAAAAGTAGTTGATGTAATAGCAGCACATATGGACACGGGTTTGCATTCATCTGCATACTTAATATTGTGAGAAACAATGAACTCAGACCAATATACACCTGTTAAAATAGAACATAAATGTTATTCACAAACAAATAATTTGATAATTGGGAGAACCATGACGAGTTGGCCGACTTGGCCCAAGTCATGACAGTGTCAGCATATAAGCCGTGTTGTTAGTGATGGCAATAAATCGCAGATGACAATATAGACAGCTCTATACTAGTTGCCTTACCTTGACAAGAGAATCTGTCTTCACTGAAATCAAAGTTAAAATGCATAAACAAAACCAGGCTAAAGCACAGCTGCCAGACGTTTTGACAAAAACCGCGGACGAACGAAGCTCTTCAGAAAGTATCTATCATGGCCCTGATGCCGTTGACGAGTTCTGAACAATTTGATTCCGATAGGTTCCGCATCCGACGATTAAACGAACACCTACGAGTTACGTCCTAAATCTGTGGACGTATATTATTGAAAAAATTGATAGTAATTTACAGACGATCGACCAAACAAAAATCCGAAGAGTTCTTGGCACGTGACACAGCGACCCAAGTAAAGATTAGTGTGCTGCCTACAGCAACAAATATAGCCCCTTCAAGATAATACACCCTTCCCTGCTGCTTGCCAGCAAGCTGACACCACTGGTTCAATATACAAGATTTTCCCCCAACACAATGAGTGTCAACTTACCGTGATGCCTAATTGCGCCAAGAGGACGAACCAAACCTTGGTACAAAGCATGTTAGGACGGCTCTAAATATTAAAATCGTTGATTCGATAAACCACACTATACGTGCAATTTTCAATGATACAGTTTAAACCAGTCATATAGGACCTTCTAGGTGGCGATAGTGCCATCTTAATTAGCCTCAACACTTTAAAATCATTCACTGACATGAATGTGGTTACCACCCGCCTTCAACTCAATCGTACTATAGTGGGTGAACTGATAACCATTCGGCATGGTAGTCAATACCGCAATTGAAACAACACCGAATTTTGCTAGAGGAGCATGATATTATAATAGCCAATTTATTATAATAGCCAAACTATTAAATATGCAGACCAAGGATACTTATGTTCGCATACAATCAACATACAAATACGGGTCTAAACAGATTAAACAAGTGAATTGCTTCAACAATTCAACCAAAAACACTCATAGCATCTGTGATGATCTAGCTTCCGAAGTTAAACAACAAGGCGCTCTCAATCGACAAGAATATAATTAAATAGGATTAAATAAAACAGAAAGATTTTTGGTGTGCTAAATCATGCGGAGCCGCTCAGCCGAGCATAAGCAACTGCTCAAGATAGCCTTTCAAAGCAAGGCTAAAAATACAGAACCTGTAGCCGTACGTATGGCCTCATCTTAAGTATTTGCACTGAATATCCTACCGCCTAAAATAAGAAATTAGCGTATAGCTACAACGCTGAAGCAAAGGTAATATACAAACATTTTGCTAGCACAAAGTGGAAGGATACACGTTGCCTCGACCACCAAAATGTCCCAACGGCCAACAAAAGGACAGAACCGCGAACATCGCAAAGTATGGCAGGTGAACGGCTAACAGTTTGGAAGTCCAGAGATGACGAACGGGAGAACTACGAGCGTTTGCAACTACCCAACGAGGAACGGGAGGTGACAACCCCGACGACAGGAAAACTTGTTGCGACAGACAAAATTGAACGAACTAAGCACACAAGTCGACGAGTTACACTGGGCGAAAACCCTAGAGGTTAGCTAGCTAGGAGCGGCACCCTATTACGTCAAACAGGTAAGCTGGCTAATGATTGGCCGTTGGGAAACCAACCCCTGAGACCCAGACCCCAACCGCGTTACACCGTCTGTTTTAATATTATTTATTGCATAAATCCAATTATTCTTGATTGTACTGTAAATATACAGTATGAATGTTTCAGTTTAAAAAGCCACTTTAGCATTCAGAGTTCAATGAACATTTTAACACTGGTATCTATATGAACATTTTCAGTGCTATCTTCATCACTACCAGTGTTATATTCATTAGTATCTTCATCACTACCAGTGACAGAAGCACTTTCCTAAAACAACACATTTTTAGTTGAAAATACTGACAATTTTTAATACTTTACTCATTTACTGCTAAATTCAGTTAACTTTTTAGTTTGCCATACAATATGGATTATTTCTGTAGATTTCATTTCATATTTCGAGATATTAATTTTTAATGATTTTGCTACATTCGGGGTTTCTTCACTTGTCAAGTAAAGTCATCTGACAGCTGGTTTAGGCCAGTGTAGACTTGTCGTGGCAAAAGGGTTAATTCAGCCATAATTTTACAAACTGTAACCAATAAATTACCCCCAAATAAAGGCCAAATTTCCTAGCTGTTACACTTGTTCCACAATAACCAATTTCCCAAAAGGCCAAAACAATGAAAACATACTTTTATGCAGTTAAATAAATTAAAAAAAGAAACCTGTTCAAAATCTCCCAAGCTTTCTACCACTGGTGTTGCATCCAATACCCCAAGATTCTCTTCTATTTGAACCTGTAAAATGTAAAGGTATATTAAAGTAATACTTTATATCACTGTATCCACATCAAAATGCAAATACATATGCAATACTACACTCACAGGCACATCCTGGTTAATGATATCTTGAAGTTGGCTACAAGCTCTATGGTCAAGATTTTGTCATTGATCTTTTGGGTGTGCTTGATCTCTTGTGGCCTCTTGTCGTTCTCATGCTCCAGTCTCAAGCTCAATGGTGCCTGTATGATTCTTCTTTATTCAGTTCAACTGAAGTACAAATCACCCTTAAGTCTAAACTTAACTGAACTTATATAGGATACATATTTACATAATAATCCGGAAATGGACTTACCGGAAGCTCTTATTACATCTCCTTTTTTTATTCTTTTAAAATTATAAACAAGGTGTGTATAATCCTACATTTACGACTAATAAAGGTTATTACTAATTTGAAAGTTTGTTCAACTAAAGCATTAATAGTATCTATAAATTTAACTTGTTTGGTGGTTTTACAACTCTTCCCGATCGAGTTTTCCTTATACCGAATTCAGTTTGTTCAGTAGTTTTATCTTGTGCTGCTTGAACGGATTCCTTTTCCATTCTTTCTCTTGGGTCTTCTATTGGACTTCGTTGCATTTCCTGTTCCACCTCTGGTTGCTCCATTTCTACGGACTCAGGCGGCTCTTCCACCTTGAGAATTTGTCTGCGGTTTCTTCTGTACTCCCGATTGCCTGACTCTACAATATAGGATCGTGGATGTTCTGTCTTACGAACAATAACGCCTTTCTTCTTGAACCCATCTTTGTTTTGTAGTCTGACCACATCTCCAGATTTCAGAGGTTCCAGCGGCTTTGCAGTACGATTATAGTACTTCGCTTGTTGCTCCCGATACTGCTGTAGACGTTTTTGGACTACTCCGGTTTCCAATGGTTGAGGTCGTAGTTGTTCTTCAGCGATTGGTAAGATCGTTTTGGTTCGACGAGACATTAGCCGCTGAGCTGGGCTTCCCAATTCTTTATCTCTTGGTGTATTACGATGATTCAACAGAGATAGGTAACAATCTCCTCCATCTTCTCTCGATTTTTTCATCAATGCCTTTGCACTTTGCATCGCACGCTCAATTCCACCATTGCTTTGTGGATAATATGGCGAACTGGTAACATGTTGGAAACCCCATTTCAGTTCGAACAGTCTAAACTCATTACTGTCAAACTGCGGACCGTTGTCTGTAGTCAGGACGTCTGGAATTCCATAACGGGCCATATGAGCTTTCAACTTCTGGACCACAGTACTAGTATTCTGGGTTGGTAGTAAATCTACTTCAAACCATCCTGAATAATAATCAGCAGTTATCAAGTATTGTTTCTGTTCAAACTCAAATAGATCTGCTCCTATTCTTTGAAACGGTCTGCTTGGCACCGGATGAGGGTGGAGTGGTTCTTTCTGTTGCTGCTTCTGATTGCGGTTGCATATACCACATGATTTCACCATCCGTTGACGTCACCGTTGATACCAGGCCAGTACAACAACTCACGAGCTCTACGTTTGCTTGCTTCCACTCTCAAGTGTGGTTGATGTACCGCAGTCATCATAAACGCACGCAGTGATGTGGGAATCACCACCTTATCTTTCTTGAATATGACATCATCATGTATTGCCAATTCTTCTTTAAAGTCCCAGTAGTGTCGGAGACATGTTGCCAATTGCGTCTTACTCTGGGGCCAGCCTTCTTGGATCTTCATTTTTAGCTCTTGCGACGTCGAATCTTTCCGAGTCTCAGTTTGCAGCTGTTCTAATCTTGCCTTCGTCATTGGCAAAACAACGTGAACTTCTAGCTCTTCGTCTAAGATATCACCAGCTTCTAAGGGCAGGTAGGCTCGGCTTAGGGTATCTGCAATGTGTAGATCTTTTCCCCTTTTGTAACAAACCTCCAGTTTGTACCTCTGAAGCTTGAGCAGCATTCTTTGTAGCCGTGCTGGGCAATCATGAAGTGGCTTCTTGAATATGTATATCAAGGGCTTGTGGTCTGTCTCCACCATAATCTCTTTCCCATATATGTAATTATGGAACTTTTCCCATGCAAACAGGATAGCCAACATTTCCTTTTCTATTTGTGCATATGCTTGCTGGGTGTTCGTCAATGCCCTTGACGCATATGCAACAGGCTGTCCGTCCTGCATGCAAACCGCTCCCATTCCTGACTGGCTACTGTCGGCGGAAATCGTTACGGACTTTTCAACATCGTAATATTTAAGGACTGGTGGTTCACAGCATGCCTTTTGGAGTTGTCGGAATGCGTGTTGCTGTTCATGGTTCCACTGCCACGGCGTATCTTTCTTCATTAGACTTCTCAAAGGACCGGTTTTCCTTGATAGATTCGGTATAAATTTTGCCAAATACTGAATCATCCCGATGAAGCGTTGTAAGCCTTTCTTGTCGGTAGGCTCAGGCATTCCTGAAATGGCGACCACTTTCTCTTCATCTGGTTGCAGACCTTCTTCCGTAAGTTGGTGGCCAATATACAAGAGCTTGTTGGTCTTTATCTTGCATTTCTCTTGACGCAACTTTAGGTTAACTTTTCGTACTTTTTCCAGGACTTGTACCAGTCTTCTGTCATGCTCGTCTTCGTCTTTTCCCCAAACCAAAATATCATCAGCGATGACTTCACACCCTTCGATACCTTCAAATAATGTTTCCATTGTTCGTTGGAAAACTTCGGGGGCTGAGGTAATTCCGAATGGTAATCGATGAAACTGGTATCGACCGAACGGTGTATTAAAACACGTTAGCTTGGCCGATTCTTCGTCTAGTTGAATTTGCCAGAACCCATTGGCCGCATCCAAAGTTGAGAACACTCTAGCACCAGGTAATCTCGAGACAACTTCCTCTATTGTCTTCATGGGATGATGCTCGCGTTTAATTGCTTGATTTAAATTGTATGGGTCGATACAAATCCTCAACTTTCCAGGTTTAACAACTGGAACCATTGACGACACCCATTCTGTTGGCTTTGTAACTTGACTGATAACACCCATCTCTTCCATGCGATCAAGTTCCTTTTGAATTCTTGGGCGTAGCGTTGCTGGTACTCTTCTCGGGCTATGGATAACCGGCTTGACGTTCTTATCAACTTCGATGTGATGATATCCAGGTAAACAGCCAATCTCGGTTGATGTAAATACATCGCTGTATTTCTTCAGAAAATCTTTTTCAGTGCTACAATTTTCCAGTTGTTGCACTCGCTTGATTAGATTGAGTCGTTCACAGTCTTCGAACAAGCAATCGAGATATACAATACGTTTACCTACGTCGAAGAAGATAGTAAAGATGATATCGATGTCGTAGTAAACAAGTTCGCAGAACATTGTAATCCGAAGAGAAATGTTACCTATGAACGACACGTATTCAATACCAAATGTCAAGGGTCAACCGAGACTATTGATGCTTTTGTAATTGAACTTCGCTTACAAGCAAACAACTGTGAGTTTGGAACTCTAAGAGAAGAACTAATACGAGACAGATTAGTCGTCGGAATTCGAAGCGACTCGGTAAGAAGCAGACTTTTGAGAGAAGCCGAATTAACGTTACATAAAGCTCTTGACATCTGTCGGGCCGTTGAAGTCACTGACTCGAGAATGGCATCCATGAAAAGCCGTGTGGACAATCAAATCAATGCGCTCGACAAAGACAAGAAACGTTTTAAGAACTCTCAAAGGGATACGAGAACAAAGCAAAACAACGAAGCAAGACCGCCAGGAAAGAAAATGCAAATGCAATGCAAATATTGTGGACTCAAACATGTTCAAGACAAAAACAAATGTCCTGCATATGGGAAAGCATGCAATCAATGCGGAAAAAATAATCATTTCGCGAAGATGTGCATGAGCAAAAGTAAACCAATACATAATAATCCGGAAATGGACTTACCGGAAGCTCTTATTACAGTGCCCAGGATGGAAGTTTGAATATTACATCCCCGCCGTGAAAGATCAGCTAACGAAGTTTGTTGCAGAAATGGAGAACGATATTCCGTCTGCTAGCGTGTCACCAAGATTAAACAAACACTTAGCTGATATTCGCAATAAGAAGTATGGCAGGTGCGAGTTGGTAGAGGGATGGCTAATCGTGGAAGATGCAAGTGGACAACCATTGAACTGGAAAGAAAGAGAGTGGAAAGATTGCTTGAACGACCTTAAGCAGCTCGGAGAAGGCCTCATTGCAGAATTGGAACACAGGTTCGACACATGCTATCCACCACTCAACCAGCTGCTACACCATTGTCTGGATTTTGGTGTACTCTTCGATGGAATATGCGGTACACTGCAGACCGATATCCACCCTGTGAATAAGAAGGAATTCTCGTCTCTAGGAGCTGAAAATTTTAAAAGATGCGTGCAATTTGTTGCCCAGTTGCCCCATGTTCAGGAGAAAAATATGGAGTTTTCGAATGACCTTTCGTCTGCAGTTTTTTGGCGTTTAAAGTCGACGTTGATCGAAGTAGTTTGGGGGAAGCTTTTTACTCGGGCGTTAGCCGAGTTTAGGTTCTGCGATTATTTTTTTGGGGTCGAGTTTTGGCCCCAAGAGGCTTTGCGAAACTGAGGCATGTCATGTGACTATAATATATAGCATGTCATGTGGTTCGAAATCGAATCGAAGAGAACTTGCCAGCGATTACTTGCAAGTGTTCAAAGTCAGTTATGTTTCTGGGAAGTATCTTGTTCTTGAATACGCTCGTAGACCTACTCAGTACTCTAAAAGATGCCGAGCGATTTCGAAACGGGTTGGTCCGCGATCTGATGAAAACTTATGTGAATTCCAATCTTACAATGAATGCCAAATGAATGCCAAACTTACAAAACTAAAACTAATATAAACTTGAATACAACGTTATCGGTTATGTGCCGTGAGGTGTCATTGAATTGCTCAAATGATGTAAGTAGTAGTTGACGAAGCCAAGTTGCAAGTGTCACTCAGGTAAACATGCTGTGTTGATATCACCCGAGGAGACTCGACATTTACGTTGTATGGAAATTATACGTTAGAGATGTATATTGAGGTAACTTTATTAATATTTATGATTTGTTTTATTTTTGCCTGTATTGTTTATTGTGTTACAAATGTCGTACAAAATATGGTCGATATGATTCAACAGTTTATCGTTTCATCTGAACAGTGGCATGTTTTGCCTAATAATTCAGAAAGCACGTTGCCATCGAATAACCCTGCTTCACTTGACATTGTACATATATGAGAATGTAAAAAGTTATCAGTAGAAGTTTCCGCTGATATTGACCCAGAGACTTTAAACACAAAGGAGATCTCGTTATACTAAATATATTGTGATTGAGGTAAACAAGCGCCATGTTGGTCGACGTGATCGAGCTCGTGAGTCGTGATCGAGAACTCGAGAAGTTCAATCTTTATTATAATTTAAATGTTCTAGTAAAACTATTCATGCACCTTATAGTCAAGGTGATCTGGTGATGTTGATGTATTTGGTCCAAATGCAGGACAGCAATGTGTAGCTATGAGTTTGTGTGCTTTGATACATAACTTCAGAAACAAATCAATTACTTACACAATAAATCAGGAAATGAATTGTATTCTGCATTGTCAAGATTATCAAGGCAATCTTATTTATTGCTAACTGAATTACCCACCATGGTTAAGCCCGGTTCACACGGCATCATAATCATAATCATAAGAAACTTACGCATGCGCAATACGTACTTTAGGGGTCTGCAAGTGTTATGGTCAGTGGGTTACACCAATTTTTTCATGATGGCGGATAACAGGCGAAGAAGAATTCTATTTTTACTTCTCTTACTTCTACGAAGAAGGAGGCGAATAGTATACAGCTCCTGCGCCCACGTGCTCGGCTTATGATTATGACTATTTTTACACAGTTCACGAGTGAAATAACGACATAGTCATAGTCATAATCACAAGCAAATGGAAAAGTTTTCATTCCTTATGACTATGATTATGACTATGTTGTTACGGTTCACACGTGCTGTTGCTTAAGATTATGACTATGATTGTGATTATGATTATGACGTCGTGTGAACTAGGCTTTACAGTGCTAAACACAAATTATCAACTTGAGTTTAGTGAAAGTTACTCTGGTAGACTCCATACAACTACTTTGAATGAAAACATCCCATATGTCATGCCCTTAGGATGTGCTTTACACGGTTTGGTACAAGAAATTTATAATTCCTTTCTGTTAACAATCGGATGTAATATTCTATCCATCTATACTATAGCAAATGATTCACTGAAAATATTTGATTCACATGCAAGAGATTCGTCCTTGTGGAACATGTGTATTGTTGGAAGTAAATTCAGTTATCGACTTGGTAGAATATTTCAAAAATTTATATAAACCTTTAAAGGCATTAAAATTACTGTTGCACAATTTACACAAATTACAAATATACATACAAGCACAATTGAATCAGGTCACTGTTCATCGATATGTGATAATGAAACATTTAATGACAATTTTATTTCTTCTGCAGAGAGTTGTGCAATATATGCCTCTATTCAATTTGCTTTTCTACTATTACAGTATGTACTTACTGGAATGAACTGACATTAGGTGCTGTTGCAGAACATGGCATGTTTCTTTACAAGAATTCCTTAAAAGTTGGAAATGAGTTTACATGTGATTATTTACCACAAACAGTAAATATATATGGTGCCTATATTGAGGTAGTATTTAATTCAAGGCAGCAGGACACATTGGTTACTAAGTTTGTTTCTAGTAAACTGGCCCTTTAAAAGAGTTTAATATTAGATAAATTCCAATGTCCACCAAAATAACTTTGCTTTAACCACATGCTTGAATCGATGGAATGCATTGTGATTGTAACATTGCCATTACCAAACCAAGCAACTGCATGTCAACAAAGGTCAAAGCTGCAAACTTGATTCACTACATATGATTTGCCATTCGTATTGTACATGTACATCTCTCTTTTATAAAGAATTTTATAAAGACTATAAATAGCAAACATTGTCAGAATATTCATACTATATTCATACTATATTCAAGACTATGTCTTTAGATAAAGAATGAACAATGTTCTGTTGCCATGGCAATTACAAATCATCTGATGTATGTCACAAATAGATCATTATCCTTGTCCAAATATCCAATGAAAAATGAAAATTGTGAACACCGTCAAAACAGTTTTGCATCTCGAGACAAGTTTTAAAAAATTAAAATTGTGAACACTATCAAAACAGCCCTTACGAAAATATTCCTTAGGATTCTATAGAATATTCTATAGAATATGGAATATTCTATAGAATATTCTATGGAATTTTAAAATTCCATGGAATATTCTATAGAATATTCTATGGAATTTTAAAATTCCATAGAATATTCTATATGTTTAGAATATTCTATAGAATATTCCATAATGAGAATGGAATATTCTATAGAATTTAGCATGTATGTAGAATATTCTATATGATTTAGAATATTCTATAGAATATTCCATAATGATACTGGAATATTCTATAGGGTTTCAAATTTATAAATAATTATATAATATAATTTGGAAATAAATTCCTTTATAAAAGTTTTGAATAGGGTCATTTCTAGGAAATTCTGTAGATTTACTTTCTCTATATGACAAAAAACTGTAGGTGTTTTAGACTTTAAATGAGAAAAAAATACAGATTTTTTTAAATCTTCCCATTCATCGCCCGGTCATCTTTATGTAATATAGACAATTAGATTGACCACATTAATTAATTATAATATTTAATCTGCATTATACTACGAAATATTTTAATTATGGGATTTTTAATCATTTTGTGTAATTATGGTAATTAAGGAGCTAAGTTTCAAACTGTTTCTTGAAAAGTAAAAATTTGAACAGCAAATTTAAATTTTTGAATACTTAATCAGAACCTAAAAGTAATTCCGTAGGAAACATAATGTGAATTAAACCAATTCAGTAATAGTGCGCAGTATAGTGACGTTGCAAAATGGCCACAATTAAAATACAGTTTAATTAATTGTGTTTATATGGCCAACTCGTCCGGTGACCACCAATTTTTTAATCAAAAGTTTTCTTTAATAAATTTAACCCAAAATACGAGCAAAAAAATATCATGTGGATAAACTGCCAATTGTATTGCTACCATGCCATTAACAAACATAATAATATGATTGGTAGTTTATCACTTTAAATTTCAGAATTATTTCACTAAAAACAAGAGAAGATATCTGAAGACAATTATTATTGACAAAAATGTATTTTGCATAACATTACAACTTGATCATGCAACTAGTTACATACTTTATTAAGTAAATTATTATGAGTATCAGTTAACTAATATATACAAACTACTGTATTATTTACTGAGAATAATTATTTAATTAAATAATTATTTAGACATTATAGCATGTCAATGTTGACAGTCAAAGACTGATTGATATAGCATTGACAGAGGTTTCAGGTCTAGATAAACTTTTACATTATCTGAATTTAAGCAATGATTGTTCATATTATGCATTCAAGATGCCATATACAAATGTAAGTTTCATCTGTATGGTGATAATATAAATCATGGCGATTACATTTAAGATGTTGGAATATCTACAGCATACACAGGAAATCAGCACCATAGATACAGAACAGTTAGCCGGAGTATTTTGACCAATGAGAATCAAACATGACATTTGAATGCATAAATGATGATATATACAATATGTGAAAAATGAGACTATATTATTCAGTAGATTTACTCAAGAAAAATGTTGACTATTTACAAGACAGTTTAATTAATTATGAAAAGATACTTAATTTAATGGTGGTGGTGACCTATATATATCATAAATTATCCATATTGAAAACTATTTTATCTACATCAGTGATATAATACAATTACATACAGTTTATGAAATGTATTGAAAGTGTCTACAAAGTAATGAAAAACTGTTTTTTTTGTTAAATTTGTTTTAGTTGGCATGAACATGCAACCTTGTAGGCTTGTATACATTGCTACTTTTTTTCTCGAGTAAAATAATTTCTTACTTGTCCTATCTGTCGAGCAACATAGTACTTTATATGTCACATCATAGAGACTTTAAAATTAAATGTATACTATATATAGTAAAACAGTTATTTTACATCATGGACACTTTAATACAGCTAGTCACCATATATTCGATATGGTAAAGAGCAAATAAATGTTTTGTTTTCTATCGATACACAAATACATTTCCGTTTAATGTGTGATGGGAATATAGCCACAATATCATCTGTAGCTAGCACTTCAGGAATAAATTTACTAGTAACATTAAAATCTAGATCTCTAACTAATGTTCTATCAGAAACAATCATAGGTTGTATCATTACTAATTTGTATTCTACACATTTACAGTACTGAATACTTCCAACATCACATTGACATGAGGGCCTGATGACCAATAGCCCTAGTATCACACCATATACATAGTTAGGATGAAGAAATGACACACTACAGTTACTGTGTCGTTTTGCCCTGGTATAATTGTTACTCGAATACAAGTTATGATCATAAATAAATCGGTCAAACAATACTGCTGATCTTCTTACAACATCTACACCCAAGAGATTTTGCACAGCAAGAGCCTTGCGAGCATCGACCACAGTAAATCTCTCTGAACCTAGCGTAGCTAGACCATCACCAACACTACATTGATATTTGCGGTTGTCAGTCAACTTGTGAACAGCATTTGTGACTGTAGAACTGGATCTTCCATCAATGCATGACCTTGTAAGCACTGCCACCTTGTTCTGGAGTAAAAATGTATTTACGATCTGATGAGGAACATATTGTGTTCCACTGAACATATTTATGAGGACATGATTATTTGCCTCAAACGTGAAAGCAGACGTAGCCCACAATGGGCCACAATCTTTAACACATTGAGCAAGATGTGTTAAACAATGAACATTGAACGTACAACACTTAAGACCATATAATTCTTCCATCTGAATAACAAATTTTGTTAAACAAGCTTCAGAAAGAATGATAGATTCGTGAGAAATGGAATCTCCCAAAAGAGTATAAACACCATACACATAAAGAAACAAATGATTTAAATATCTGGGTGGTAAAATTCCATGTAAGATGACCAGACAATAAAAAAGAAAAGCTCGCCATTCTGATGCTTTCCAAAAGCATCTTTCAGAAAGACTCCGGGGTGCTCGATGCATTTCACTTGGTGGGCTTATGCTCAACAACCTTTTGTCTACCAATGCCAATTTCCTACCAATGTAAAAACCCTCAGTATGATTTTTACTGTCCAACCACAGATTCACAATTTGTTTTGTCACACCTTGACACACACAGTGCATATAATCTGTAGCAATGCCTCTCACCATCTCAAAAGTGGGCAAAGCATCCACTACAGTCATTCCCTTAACTCCTTTCACTGGTTTGTTTGGTAAAGCCTCCATGGCATACAGAGCTTGGTTCAGTGCACTTCGCATGACAACAGGTGTTCTGTGTGGATAGTAACGGACTGGTGGGCCCCTGTTTTGTTGCACAGTTACACCAGGACTCTCGCACCAATCACACCCATAGTACCCATTGAATTGTTTTGAATTTTTTACAATTGCTCTAGCTGGTGCATCTCCACAGAAAAAAAGAGGGAAAACCTTCCTTGGTGAAAACTCATTTGAAAATAAGAAACCATCTTCTTGCAATTTTGAACATTCGTCGACAAACGGTTTGAGGAAAGTATTCATGACAGGCTTCCCACCAAACCATAAACCCACTAGCAAAATGTTTTTTCCTCGTAGATGAGGGGGAAGTTCGTTTAAGAAAGCTTGTAGTGGCCATATCGAAAATTTCGATGAGTTGAAAATAGGGACACCATCTGTATTCCACGTCAAGGATATATCATTGCCAGTCAAGCCATGGCTTTCTATAAGTTCTTTATAGAGGCTTGATGTAGTGACATCATTCACAGTTTCCGTATTGATGAGCGTTTCTAAATTCCGGTTGGTCAGCAGTGCATACAGCTTAGGGTCAGATAGCATAGCTTTGATTTGCTGTTTAACTGGTATATAAATAAAATAATTGCCATCTTTCATGCTCTCTGAACCAGAAAAAGGAGTTTTACAAGATTCACATTGCCTTGGGTTTTGGTCTTTTCCCATATACGACTTGCATGATGAGCAATAATAGTGAATCTACAAATAGATAGATATAATTATAGACAACTTTATTTAAACATGCTTACAACGTCAACAAAACATTCAAAACATGTAATAATAATATTAAATACTTCTAAAACATACTGTACCTCAGAATTCTCCATCTTAAATGACTTGTAGAACCGATACTTTGTAGATGGCACAGTGTCAGGGAAGAATGTGTTGAAGAGCATGAGTAGATCCGTTAAAGCCACATCTGTCAATTTGTGTCTCAACATAAAACTCAATATTAAGAGAAGACTTTGATTCTTGGTCATTGTTGCACCAGGGTAAATTGGAGTATTGCCATCTTCTAAATCCTGCAAAAAACCAATCACTTGTCACAAAAAGTTTTAAAAATTAAAGATTTATTATGGTTTAAACAACTGCCATTATATGACAACCCCTAAAGATGTCCAAACACCGGTTCCAGCTTTTAGCTACTACTTTGTGCATGACCAGTCATGCAACCTCAAGCATTAATTATTTACATACAAGGTTATCAAAGCTGCAGCTTATTTTCTCACTTATTTTTAAATGCCTTTATGTTACTATTACAATAAAAGCACATGGCATCAAACAAACTTCCGAATGCATATCCAACTTCGCAAACCAAAGCAGCAATGTGAAATTAATTGTAAATATTAACGTCAACATTTTATGAGTTAGATTTTAAACTACACACAATCTTCGGGTAGTTCAACCTTGTCAGTGTGACTTGTGTGTAATCCTAAGGCTCCGTGTAGTTTTGAGAAGTGTACATGCACATGCAAGCTACTTCACGCACACACAATTGACAAAGGTGTCACAAAACTTCGGGCACCACTGTAGGTGACTATTTGTTGCATACTAATAATTTCTCATCCTCGACTGGCATACTTTCTAGGCAGCCAACTGGATTGTCATTTTCCGACTATTTAAAAACAAAAAGTGCATTGATTTGGATCTTTCATAATCCAAATGTTAGCAAATTTCATTCCAAAATACCATTTCTTTCCATGTATTTCATTCTTTTTTTCACATCACATATATTTATTGTACCAGAAATTCTGTGTGAATTACATAATTTGGGGGGTAGCCAATCTTACCTGGTCATTGTCACTCTCACTGCTTTCTTCATTCTCAAAATCATCTTGAGATGTATCAGCATCATCTTGAATCGCTCCCTCACCATTACTCTATAAAAATAATAGCAAATTGTAATAATTCATAACAAATGCATTTTTAATTCTTAATAGAACATTTAACTTTAAAGGGACTCTACAGTCCCGTTATATATTATGAGCTGTCGGCCATTACGCAAAGCGTGAAATTCTTCTGAGGTTTATTTATTTGATGTGTTCGAAAATTCGAAAATAACGTGCCATATATAGCCAAGTAGACTGGGGCCTACTTCCCGTTGGAGTCACAATAAGCAAAAAACATAAACAAAGCTCGCACATGGGCTGAACGGACTGTAGAGTCCCTTTAAGAATGTAATTGGAAAATGTGCCCTTTTTCAGAAATAAAAGTGCCCTTCTGGATTGTTTATAAATGTGTCAGTTTAGGTTTACTGCCTAAATCGGGAAGAATTAATGTGTCCTTTTCGTATAGAAGTATGACATTGCTATTTAGTATTTGCTGTAAAAAAGAGTGACCGTGCCGTGCCGTTGCTGTTTGTTCGAAAAAAGGAACGTAGGATTAGGTTTTTTGGTAAATTCTGAATCTGCCAAATTTGTTGCTTTTGCTGTTAGGTGTGAAATGTATACAAACAAATACTTACTGTTTTAAAGCTACATGTAAACTGTTTATTTATAAACAAAATAAATTATATAAATCGAAGTTACATTTTAAATTCTAAAATTAATTTGAAAATAACCAAGGTGCCCTAGCTATTTCGCGGTGCCCCCCCCCCCCCCCCCCCAAGTGGTTCCGCTGCCCTTGGTAGCAACACATCACATATATTTATTGTACCGGAAATTCTGTGGGATAGCCAATCTTACCTGGTCATTGTCACTCTCACTTCTTTCTTCATTCTGAAAATCATTTTGAGATGTATCAGCATCATCTTGAATCGCTCCCCCACCATTACACAATAAAAATAATAGCAAATTGTAATAATTAATTTCAATGGAATCGAGCACTGCAATCGAGAGCTTTCGACTGTGTTGCTTCGAGTCTTCCTCAGAAATGAGCTGGTTGTGTGCGATTAGATTTCTCCATATTGTCAACCACGCGTGTCTTCGCACTTTCAAGTATCAATCTGTTCGAGCATATATATATTAAATAAATATATCTTAAATCAATCTGACGAGTACACAAGAGTTATAAGAAATTTCAAATAAACGACAAATGTTTTTAATGTATATTTCGATATATGTGGCTATTTGCCCAGGGCTAAAAATAGGGATATTTAAGATTGCCTAGTATGAAGGAGGACCTTCGGGAACGCAGGGGGATGGGAAAGAAAATTCGCCTTGACAATAAAATTATTGCTGCCCACTAATCTTGACTTGTGTCTCGTGCCCAGACCTCTTCGCGGAACTATGTATAGTCGATCGACTTTAAATTACGATCATGGATGGATGTTGGATGGATGTTTGTTTGTCCACAGATTTATGACGTTTTATGACGTAACTCGTAGATGTTCGTGTAATCGCCGGATGCGTAAACTATCCGAATCAAATGTTCGGAACTCGCCAACGGAAACAAAATAAAATGTCTTTAGCTACGAGGGCCATCATACTTTGTGAAGAGAGCTTCATTCGTCAATCGTCATATAACGTGTTCTGCTTTAGTGATGAACTTCTGGCAGCTGTGCTTTAGCCTGGTTGTGCTTGCGAATTTTAACTTTGACTCTTGTCAAGGTAAGGCAACTACAATTTAACTCACTATTAAATTTTAAGGAGATCAATTGTCATTGTTTATAATATGGCAAATATGCTACTCGTCATGGTTATCAATATCACAATAATCAAATTATTTGTTTGTGAATAAGATTTACCTAGTTCATCGTTTCTCACGATATGCTCATACACAGCTGTGAGATATATTGAACTGCATTTTTAAGTGGGTACTCAGACGTGCAGCATGTGCAGGGGGCCCTAGATGTCTAACGTATCCCAGAGTGCCCCAGAGTTAGTATGTACCTATGGTCCAGCAAGCTCATTGTGAGCTCCATATATATGTAGAACTCACTGCTCTGGTATTACCTGAACCATAACCGCATGGGTACGAGACTATACTACCTCTGACTTGAGTTCAATAACTAGCCCACCACTTAGTTTTGCAATTTTGCACAATAATACGACTGCCTTGGATTTTGAGGCAGCACTTCCCTTGCGATAGTAACTTCTAGTTTTATACTTACATCATCATCATGATCGTCATCATGTCCTTCATTTCCAATTACTTCCCTAATTACGACTGGCTGCATATCAATATCGTTAAACTCCTAGGATATAAAATATGATAATACTAAATGTGCAGGCTATTTGGAAACATGTAATTATACATGTGAAAAGTAGAGTGTTGCGCAGGCAGTGTTTACGATGTATAGCAAAGAGAAAAGGTGGTGAACTGCCGAGATTTTGAACGAGATACTGACGTTTCGAGCGGCGCCTACTCATGGTCTTTAATACTCTGATGAAGGGCTCCGCTCGAAACGTCAGTATCTCGTTCAAAATCTCATCAGTTCACCACCTTTTCTCTTTGCTAATTATACATGTGTTGTATCGATATATTTTATATCAGTGACAGTATTCTTACTATTCTATAAATTATAAAACTATCTATCAATCATTCAAAATATCAATGCAAATGTTTTTGAACTTACCTCTGCTTCATGTTGATGTTTACGTTTTTTTATATAACTCGTTGATTTCGGCATAGGAATAGTAGGATCATATTCATATTGCTTGTATGCCCCGCGTGACATATGTACGTTTAAAAAAAACAGTCAAAGAGAAAAAGATTGGTCGTTTATTAATAGTAACTTTATAGTTTGATTTTCGCTGTGCATGATCTTCGCTGTGATGGCTATCGTCTGATCGATTGACAGTGACATGAAGCACTCTGGGACTGGGCCACACACGCACGCTACACGTGGGGGGAGAGTTGACCGTTCATTGGCTACAAGGACAATGAGATCCCATGATCCAACACTGCCTTGGCGTCAACCGCGTCATTCGAATTCTCATATTCCCAAGCGTGCCAGCGTGGTGAGAAATTGAAAGCACTAAAGTTATTGTTGGTCAGAATCATTAGATTATACTTTTGTTTGGTATAGTTATAGTAATAAAGTAATATGAAATACGCACTTTTCGAATTCGTGGTCGAGAGAACTTGCGAGGTTGGTGAAACTCGATGGATTGTTCGAGAAGATAAATTCGACAATGCCTCCTGGGATTTTGAAAAGGAGATCATGGTAGCTTGGCCTCGTGAATTTTCGAAGTTGTCGAAAAAGATAATCAAAGCTTCAATAGACCCCAACTCTGTGGAAACAACGACATATGTTGCCAAAGTGATTACATTTAGTGGTAAGTTGTTGTTTATATGTTTATTTTTACGTTCAGGTAAAATTAAAATCGTCGTTTATTTAGTCTAGTTTTATACTATAAAGGGAATATATTCTGTATAAAGTTAAATATTTCTTGTCGGAATAACTCTTTAGTAGGCTATTTCATTCTGGCTAACGCCAAACATATGATTATCTGTATAAATATTATATGTCTAGCATCCTGGAAACAAGGGTGGAAACAAGGGTGAAGGGAAATACACTGTATGACTTTCACTGTATCCTGCGAGATCAGAAACCTTTTCCTGGTGCTGTTGGCAGTTGCCGTTCTCAACTGGTGGACATTCTCTGATTGGAAATGATTTGGCAAATTAGCACTAAGGTGCGGGATTGCAGAATATCAAAATATCAAACATAATATCATTTAATTGATATTATCACATTATCAAAATATCAAGTCCAATATCAAAATATTTTGATATTATCAAACCATCATAATATCAAAAATATCAAACTCAATATCATTAAATTGATATTATCACATTATTATGATACATTATCAAAATATCAAGTCCAATATCAAAATATTTTGATATTATCAAATTATTTTGATATTATCAAATGGTGTTTTGATAATATCAAAAGACTAAAATAGTGTTTAAACTGGTTTGATATTGTGAATCAAAATATCAAGTCCAAATATATTATTTTGATATTATCAAATGGTTAGTTTCATAATATCAAAGTGAAATATCAAAAGACTAAAATAGTGTTTAAAACTGGTTTGATATTGTGATATATCATGATATTATCATAATATCATGATATTTTGATATTATCAAATGGTGTTTTCATAATATCAAAGTGAAATATCAAAATATTAATTGTGTTTAGACTATGGATATATCATGATATCAAAATATCATGATATTTTTATATTATTTAAAAAAAACATATAATACGTACGTGCAATAGGTCAGATATTAAATTCAACAACAGAAAGCAGGAATATATTTTGATATATCATGATATTATCACATTATTATTACCATACCACCAACCGCATAAAATAATCACGGTAAATCACCTAAAGTACACTTTCATTATCTAATACATCACAACATAAAATCATTATATTATGAGATTATCAAATATATCATTGCCTCGTTCTATAAAAAACACGCATTAATGATACACTAATCTTGACATGGGTTGCTGTGTCTAACCCTGTAGTCGCTCTCTAATTCGCAAACAACTTTATTCACATTGACTGTGATATCAATATATTGTTGCCGAACAACTCTATTCACATTGACGGCGATAATGTGGCGTACGTGGTACACAAGTCGTGTCTTCGCGAACAACTTTACTGTTGACTGTGATATAATATGTTAGTGTTGCCTCGTTCTACGATAAAACCCCGTAGACTGTAGTCGTGTTATCGCGAACAACTCTATTCACATTGACGGCTATAAAACCCCGTAATGTCCGTAGTCGTGTCTTCCAGAACAACTAGTATACTATTCACTGTGATATAATATGTTAGTGTGGCCTCGTTCTACTATAAAACCCCGTAGACTGTAGTCGTGTTATCGCGAACAACTCTATTCACATTGACGGCTATAAAACCCCGTAATGTCCGTAGTCGTGTCTTCCAGAACAACTAGTACTATTCACTGTGATATAATATGTTAGTGTGGCCTCGTTCTACTATAAAACCCCGTAGACTGTAGTCGTGTTATTGCGAACAACTCTATTCACATTGACGGCGATAAAACCCCGTGGCGTAGTCGTGTCTTCGCCGAACAACTTTACTATTCACTGTGATATAATATATCGTTGCCTCGTTCTACGGTAAAACCCCGTAGTCGCTCTCTTCGCAAACAACTTTATTCACATTGACTGTGATATCAATATATTGTTGCCGAACAACTCTATTCACATTGACGGCGATAATGTGGCGTACGTGGTACACGTGGCGTAGTCGTGTCTTCGCGAACAACTTTACTGTTGACTGTGATATATTATGTTAGTGTTGCCTTGTTCTACGATAATGTGTTGTTGCCTCGTTCTACGATAAAACCCAGTGGTCGTGTCTTCGCGAACATATTTAATATTGACTGTGATATAATATATTAGTGTTGCCACGTTCTACGATAAAATGTATAATTGTTGCCTAGTTCTATGATAAAACCCCGTAGTCGTGTCTTCGCGAACAACTTTATTCACATTGACTAGTCATATAATACCGTAGAATCCCGCTTATAATAAAACAACTTCGTTTTTGAGTGGGATTATAACCAGGAGGGCTAATAAGCGGGATAGAAAAAACGTTTCAAAACGCAAATTTATTGCTCGACGTTTTGCTTAATATCGCAAGTGCAAAAACAATAACAAATAAAGAAGATTTATGATTTTGGCCAGAAAAGTTCAAGTTATACCGCTTCAAATTTCTATAAAAGTAACACAAGTTATGTAGCTGCCTCGAAATGATCGTCGTCGTCGTCATCATCATCACTGTCAAAATGAAACTCTAAATCGTCGGCATTGAATTACCATGTGTTTACTTTATATTTGGGGACAAAAGGCACAAAGTCGATGTGAAAAGAATACGACAAGCCCAAAATGTGTCGTAAGGAGATATCATAACGCCAACTGAAGTATTAACTATGTAATATATAGAACTGTGTTCAAAATCATTTAATATCGCTTGCATAGAATTCTTACTTGTAATAGTATAATAGTATAATAAAGATCAAGCGCGACATATAAATAGCGCTTGAAATATATACATCGGTATAATATACTGTCTCGCATGTACTTTAACGTAAAAACCATCACAGTCCCCACTTATAAATTATACAATACTGCGATAAATATTACAATAGGGTTTACTGTTTCGATTGGTTCAAGTTTTAGTGTTAGCAGTTACGTTTTATTTCACTTTGATATTATCAAAACACCATTTGATAATATCAAAATATCATGATATTATGATAATATCATGATATATCACAATATCAAACCATAGTTTAAACACAATTAATATTTTGATAATTCACTTTGATATTATCAAAACACCATTTGATAATATCAAAATATCATGATATTATGATATCATGATATATCACAATATCAAACCATAGTTTAAACATAATTAATATTTTGATATTTCACTTTGATATTATCAAAACACCATTTGATAATATCAAAATATCATGATATTATGATAATATCATGATATATCACAATATCAAACCATATTTTAAACACAATTAATATTTTGATATTTCACTTTGATATTATCAAAACACCATTTGATAATATCAAAATATCATGATATTATGATAATATCATGATATATCACAATATCAAACCATAGTTTAAACACAATTACTATTTTGATATTTCACTTTGATATTATCAAAACACCATTTGATAATATCAAAATATCATGATATTATGATAATATCATGATATATCACAATATCAAACCATAGTTTAAACACAATTAATATTTTGATATTTCACTTTGATATTATCAAAACACCATTTGATAATATCAAAATATCATGATATTTTAGTCGTTGAGAATATCATAATATCAAGTACTTATATCACTTTTGATATATCATGATATTATCAATACTAAGTACAGGAAACATTCAGAAATATCATGATATATCAAAATCATATATAAGTACTTGATATTTTGATATTCCGCAATACCGCACCTCACTCCAAATTAGTCAATTCATATAAAATTAATGTTTTTCTGTGCCTTAAATTAATTTATTTAACATGAAAAATGCCTCACAAATTTGGGCAATATTTTGATATTAATATAAATAAATAATTGCTTACAGATTCTTACAATGACATCCGTCAGCATGCAAAGAGCTACAGTGAAACAGGCTCCACTGCAACTCCTCTTCATGGTCGAGGGCAAAGGGTTGCAAAGAAAAATGCCAGATATTTAGATACTGATGATGACGCAGGCGACAATGATGATGATGACTACAATAATTTTGATGAAGATGATGATATTGTTATCCATGCAAAGGTTATTTTTATTTAGCATTGTACTATCAATTTAAATGGTTACTTTAAGTTTATTTTAAAATGAGATATTATATGTTGTAGTCGTAAAAGTGTTTATGCACTAGTCAATGTAAACCCCGGGAACATTTGACCAGGGCATTTGATGCTAGCTATTAGAATAAAGAAATTGCCCTGGGATGCAATCATCCTCATACCCAGGCTCTTTACTGCACGAATCAAATGCCCTGCTATGTCCTGGTGTGGCATATGTACTTCTAGTACGTATTCCATATAAGGAAGTGACCGACGAGCAAATACAAGGCATTGACGAGCAAATAGAAGGCATTAACAAACAAATACATGGCACTCGTACCAGCCCACTGGATATGGGATTATTAACACGTTACGATATGTTCGATTATCCGCTCTTTTTAAGAAAACTACGTTCGCTAGCAGGATAAGCTGTACGCATATTGTAAACAGATAATTTATCTTTGTTTTAATATATATTGTAGCTTTGGGAGTTGATTATTTCTCAAGAAAACGTTCGTCGAAGACAGCCGTGTTTTTGTTTACAATGGTATCCGTATTAGGAAAATTATATTTTGGGCATGTTCGATTATCCGCGCTTTTAAAGAGAACTAAGTTAGCTACCGGGATAAAGCTGTACGTATGTTGTAAATAGATCATTTAACTTTCCTTTGATATATTCTATAGCTTTGGGGGTGGTTTATTTCTCCAGAAAACGTTTGCCAAAGGGTTAGGACCTTTGTTGTTTTGGGGTCGGTTACAATCCAATTAACAAGGAGGCTGGTACGAGGGTTGAACGTGTCAGCTATTTGCTCGTTAATTCACTCTATTTGTTCGTCAATGCCTTCTATTTGCGACTCCTTATAAGGAATACGTACTAGATACCCCTATCTGGTGTGGGGGATTATTGACTAGTCTATTAATAGTATCTACTGCTTAATCCACATGATAACAAAATAATGACTAATTTCTATACAACACACGTTCTACTGCCATTAGGGGTTGGCCGGTGGTTCCCCCCAACAGTTTCCTTCACTTAACATGATCATGTACATCAGCTCACACTCTCGTATCCCTTTGCATGTCAATATTCTTAGCCTAAAAGACAAAAAACACTCATCCCTCCAAAGACGACACCAAGCAATACTTCCACGGAGATGAAAAAGTTGAAAGCAAAATATAATTTCGCAAAATCAAAGGTACGACAAAATAACTAATTATGATTTGTTTGTGTATTATTTTTTCATTTTTTTCCCAAGTTGTATGTTGCTACAGTACACTGAGTACAGGTAATAGTAAAGTCCCCTTTTTTTAAAATTTTGAACAGGACACCAACACAAGTGAATTGCAAGATGATGAAAGTCATGAAACAGATGCCAAATTATATGTATGTATAACAGTCATGGCAATAGCAGCGTCCCAAAAAATATTGAGCAATCCATATTTACCAATTCATGTATTCCTGATGAGTTCCTCAAATACTTGGCAAAGTTTGTTTGCAAGTGGACATTTCAAATTAGTTTCACTTCCTGCTTTCATCATTTTGATTACTTAGCAGAGGAAGTTTAGTTAGGGGTTTTTCAAGGAGTTTCATAAAATGTTTGTGGAACTCATTGACATGAATCGGTTAAAAGTTAGCAAATGAACTGCTCAATATTTTTTGAAACGCTTCTGTTTCCACGACTGTATAAGGAAATTGGTTGTTTAATTCTTATCCTTAGTATGCTCGAATTAGTATACTCCACAGTCCACTTAGCACGATCATGCGCATCATCCTCATGAGCCCACATTCTCTCATATCTCTTTCTACCACCTGACTTCATGTCATCCTTGGCCTCCCTCATCAGTCATCGTCATCTTTCTGCAGCACATGTCCTAGCCACCTTCACTGGCTCCTCTTTAACTCTTTTTAGGGAGACTCGAGTGATGAGATTGATCGTCTGAAACAAAAGAATGCTTTTCTCCAACAAAAGCTTCAAAGAAAAGAGAAAGAAATTCAACATCTGCATAGTGTTATTCAGAATGCTGAATGTAAGGTTTTAATTTAGCTAATTATTATAATATAGATGCAAGTGTTTTACTAGAAATTAATTGTATAATTTACCAGTGTCCAATTATCAACATCCTGTGCCATTTTGTTCTACATTTGCTAAATAGTAAGCAACTTTAGAAATTAATGTGTCACAAAGAACAACCTATTCATTAATGCATCACTGTGTGGCAGATTTATATCAGAGGAATAACGAAGACCGTCTTTCACAGTGTTTAATATATATATATATATATATATATATGTTGAAAGGATTTGTGGTGAAGGAAAATTTCGAGTGTTGGAATACATACATTTTAAGACCAAACCAGGACCAGTTGCGAAAAATGCAACTTTAAGGCCTTCCGGTTGGGAATTGAACCCGCGATGCTGGTGCAGTGCTCTGACCACTGACCTACGGAAGCCGTTGCCGAGAGCCTAGTCATGAGTTCTGTATATATGGTGGTGGTAATGCCGGGATAAGATTCTGGGTATCTTGGGAATCTTATCCCGGCATTACCACCACCATATATACAGAACTCATGACTAGGCTCTCGGCAACGGGTTCCGTAGCTCAGTGGTCAGAGCACTGCACTAGCATCGCAGGGTCGTGGGTTCAATTCCCAACCGGAAGGCCTTAAAGTTGCATTTTTCGCAACTGGTCCCGGTTTGGTCTTAAAATGTATGTATTCCAACACTCGAAATTTTCCTTCACCATAAATCCTTTCAACATGTAGTTTGATCGAGTGAAATGCCAAATATTACCTATATTATATGTATATGTATATGTATATGTATATGTATATATATATATATATATATGTATAATATATATGTATATATGTATAATTAGTGCTCATGCCCATGTCTTGATTGTACCAAGCTACACTGATAAGCTGTGGAACAGCGAAACACGTGTCTGTAGATATTGTACTATATATATATATATATATATACTATTGTACTATTGTACTATATATGTATATATATATATATGTATATGTATATGTGTGTGTGTGTGTGTATCTATATCTATATATCTATATATCTATATATCTATATATATATATATATATATATATATATTACTAGGCTTGTTTATATAGTTGAGTTGTATAGGTATTACTTTAGAATACCTGGACACTTTTACAACTACTACATATTAATCAGGTTGAATTTTTGTCAAATTGACTTCAAAATCATTAAATTAAATTGCTTCATTCTCTGACAGTCATTGGAATCAAATCCAGTTAGGGTCAGGTTTTATGGGTCAGTTAAGTTTGTTTACAAATGAACAATTAAATAATTATTTGTCAACATTTATGGTAATTAAGACCATTGCTGCCCATGTGGTATTTTTATACACGCAGATCTATATGTATTTACAAATAATTATTCCATTCTGGCATGTTTTAATAATTTAATTTTTGTTTCCTGTAGATATACCTTCACTAAAAGATGTAGTGAAAGACTTGAGGAAACAAGTGGAGAGATTATCGTCAAACTCAACATCATTTGACCATGTTACCGTGCCTGATATATCAACCCCCTTGTCATCACAGTCCTCTCGGTCATCATCGCCATGTGTTTCAGCATCAGAGTTGGAAGTTGCTGAGTCTGACTTAGTGAGTATTCAGTATAGCTACAACTACACTTACTGTAATTTTTAATTTAATTTTGCCACATCAATTTGTAATTGTCAGCTCTTAATTCTCTATATACCTGGTATGAACAAACTGAAATCTTATATTAGGACTGGGGTCTGGGTTAATAGTGTCAGGGTTTGCAATAATTTTAGTGCCCCTCTCAAATAATCACCTCCCCCTGTTGGAGTAACTTTCTACCAAATAATTTTTGTGAAGTGAAGTGAAGTACATGACACAGTATTTACAGTATTATCACAATAATTGACATGTAAAATACCATATACAGTAAATAAATTATATGTTGTCCAGATCTAGGTTCTCCATACATGTATAATATTAATAAATAAATAAATTATCCTTTGTAATAATATAAGACAAGTGAGTGTGTTTTCTAATTCCAACTGTCTAACATGCCATTGGAGGCCCATTGCATACCCATACCCCCCTGCAAGCTGCCTGCCCCAACCCGCTGTCCCTAATTTGTCCACTGATCAAGTAGCCCGAGTTAACGCCTAGCGGGCGTCTTGTTCTTTCTCATTTCCCCAAGTTTTTCCGTCGAGTGGAGGTGGTGGAGGACAACCAAAGATCAGCTGTACAAAGAAAAGTAATCCTAGGGAAAATTCAGATTGCCAGTGCAGTAATTTATGCGTAAAGTTCTGCAAATCCACCAAATCTACAGCCAGTGAATTTTCTCTGGCAGAAGTATTCTGCGTGGAGCTGAGCAATGGCGAAACCTTACAAGCCGTCATGCAAGAGGACGCCATCATCAAAGCGCTCTACACCGACTCCTCGTTCTACACCATGGTTGGCAACGAATTCTGTTTCCTTTTCGACATCATGTATGCCAAAACAGGAACAGAGGCTGTTGCAGAATCATTTTTACCGAGTGGTTGAGAAGCAGGAAATGGAAGGTGGCCAAAGTTTGGTTGTTTTAGCCTCGCGTGCAAAGATCGATTGGTGTTTCCCTCCAGTGATGCAGTGCGATTCCGCCCTCACAGACATTGCACGTCTTTATATTGAAGGTGATCGACAGCGCGGTCTTAAAAAACACTATGTTCCGGTGCATAGGGACAAAAGATCAATAAGAAAACGTGTGAATGATTGTTCGAAAGTTGTGCACAGAATAAAGAATGCACCTGCAAAGCTGCCATTTTTGTTATGAATTGCAACATTTTAAATAGTTTGAAAAAAAGCAACTTCGATTCTTCTCTTATTCATGTAAATAAATGTATTTTCCTTAAAAAGTGAATAAATATTACTGCGCGTGTGCGGTATTTGTTTGTTTGTGAGATTATATATATATATATATATACATATACATATACATATACATATACATATACATATACATATACATATACATATACATATACACACATACATATACATATACACACACACACACACACACACACACACATACATATATATATATATATATATATATATATACCACTTTCCTTATCTGTTCTCCCTTCACGAAATTACGGCAGCGCTTCATTTTCATATTGATATTGTTTCGGCACAAGATTACTATAATTATAACGTTTTTCTCTCAATTATAAACTTACACTGTCTCTTTTTCTATAGATGTACAAACAAACGAAAAAAACGGTCGGAAACTTAGACTCACCAAAAGGAGTGGGTTATTTTGACCATTTCCCGTCAAACTTCTTGAGACCGTATGGCCAGGCAAGTCAAGCGCCCAACCATGAGACGATCATGAAACGTCTGAGCCCCAAGTGCTGTGAATGACTTAAACGACCGAAAATCGCGATGAGCGAATTCGCCGCCACAATTGTCGAAAACATTGAAACGTTATCGAAATCGGCGAGCCCATTACTAAGTACGCCAGCATTCGTGGAAATAAAAAAGTCCATGCGGCCAATGCTGAAGGCATTGAAACGTCTGAACACGAAAAATGAGATGGAGTCCACACCATCTGACGTCCAGCCTGTCCTCGAGGCACTTTTCGACGACGACGACAGTAACCTGCATAAAGCCATGGTGGAAATGGGCGGAGCTATGATCGGCCTCAGGATCCATTTTCTCGTGGTCAAACATTTGATGACAAATCCGGCAGAATTCGCCGACAAAACTGTTGCCACAGATGCAGCCGCCACCAATTTTAAGAAGCAACGGAACGTCAAGGGCTTAACGGAATACTTAAATGCAACATGTACGACCTCAATCTCCAGTTCACCTGCCCCAAAACCGACGAAAAGAAACTTGAAAGAAGAGCTGCATTCATGCTATCAGCCGTTGGATAATAAAAAGAGGCGAACAGAACCAACTTTACCGGAATCAAACAGCAGCGATGATGGGCCGTCGACGAGCACAACGAAAGCGGGGGAAAAACCAGAAAAGTTAAGCAGCAGCAGCAGCTCTGACTGTGCCATGGAGCGTGAAGAAATAAACACGACCACTTTTGACCAAAAATAAATCACAGAAAAAACACCGCGACAAAGGGGAAAAAAAGGGAAGCAACAAGTGAAGAAAATATCGAGCGTTGTCCCAGAGAGCGAAGCTGCAGAAAAAAAGAACAAAAAGAAGAAAATTGTAAATTGACATCAAAATTATAAATATTGGTTATATATATATTGCTGTCTAATATATATATTCGTGTCTAATATATATATTTGTGTGGAATATTATTTACTTCATAAAAATAGACAAAAAAAACAAAAAAAATTAAGTTTTACAATGTTGCATTATTTGTTTGTAATATATATATATATATACGTTTCTAATATTAGTTACTTCATAAAAGTAGACAAAAAAACTTAATTACGATAATAGTTTTACAGTGTGGCGTTATTCGTTTCTAATATATTTGTCTATCTTTTCTTTGTCATGGAAATACGCTTGGAGGATGTTCCATCTTGAAGGAGGATGTTCATCGAAATGCAACGAAAGCGTTAGAAAACTTTCTCAACACAACCACTCGTGCTAGTACAAAGAGGCAGGGTGGGATGGGTTGGGTATAAAAACAAAGGCTTGAAATAAAGGATTGGGTTATCCCTGTAGTAACTTTTCTGACACCCCTAGCTTAAAACTCGTAAAGACTAAGGGTCGATAGGCCATGCTTCCACAGTTTGTATTCATACTGAAAATCAAGAAGGTGAGGCTTTTACCCTTTTGTTCAGAATCCGTGCTAGAACGCAACGATTTTTTTAGCTCTGGAAAACGTTTTTGACTCTAGTCTGACTCTGAAAAAACATGAGGTGTAGAATAAGTGAGAGGAGCAATCCGCCGGTGAAATAGCACTACTCTTATCGTTTTTTACTTATTCGGTGAAGTGAAGTGGAACTGGACGTCACATCCACATTTTAGTCTTAAGATCGCCCTTAAGATCGTTTATCACTCTCACTTTCCAGTCATTTCTGCAAATGTACTATTTAATTTTGCTAAGATCAAATGTGAAACCATCGTGCCAATTTTGAGACCCAGTCAGTACAATCTTATTTCGAACGGGCATTTGTCTTTTCTCTTTATGGAAAGACTTATATATAGTATTCAGAGAAGTTATATATATATATATATATAGATTCTGGTATATTATAGGTAATATTGGGCATTTCACTCGATTGAACAACAGGTACTAAGGATTTATGGTGAAGGAAAATTTCGAGTGTGGAAATATATACATTTTAAGACCTAACCGGGACCAGTTGCGAAAAATGCAACTTAGCGGCCTTCCGGTCAGGAATTGAAGCCGCGACCCTGCGATGCTAGTGCAGTGCTCTGACCACTGAGCTATGGAAGCCGTTGCCGAGAGCCTAGTCACGAGTCCTGTATATAACGGTGGTAATGCCGGGATAAGATTCTGGTATATTATAGGTAATATTGGGCATTTCACTCGATTGAACAACAGGTACTAAGGATTTATGGTGAAGGAAAATTTCGAGTGTGTTCAAGTTCCAAAGGTCGCGTGTTCACGTGCAATTCACGTGATTGTTTTCGTTGACCGAGGGGAACAAATAGTAATGACCCCCTCTCAAGCCATTGCCATTAAAGAGCACGAAAACATTGCAATAAGATGCACAGAACACGAGGGAATGCTAAAGAAGACTGCTGATGCAGCCATTAAACATGTCGAGAGACAACATCGGTAGAAAAAACGAGGACACGAAACTTTTGTTGGCATTGAGAAGTTGACGACCCTGTGGGAAGAACCCAATTGTTAACCCTTATATTAATATTATAAGTTGTATTATATTTCACTTTACGGATCGTAAAACCATTTCACCATCCGTACGGATCGTGAATTCTGATTACGGGTCGTGAAACCATTTCACCATCCGTACGGATCGTGAATTCAGTTTACGGGTCGTGAAGCCATTTCACCATCCGTACGGATTGACGAAATGTTTTGACCTACCTTAGCCACACACAGCAGGAAAGATAACCAAATTCACGAGTCGACAATTTCACTTTACGGATCGTAAAACCATTTCACCATCCGTACGGATAGTTAATTCTGATTACGGGTCGTGAAACCATTTCACCATCCGTACGGATCGACGAAATGTTTTGACCTACCTTAGCCACACACAGTAGGAAAGACAACCAAATTCACGAGTCGACAATTTCACTTTACGGATCGTGAAGCCGTTTCACCATCCGCACGGATCGTGAATTCAGTTTACGGGTCGTGAAACCATTTCACCATCCGTACGGATCGTGAATTCAGTTTACGGGTCGTGAAGCCATTTCACCATCCGTACGGATTGACGAAATGTTTTGACCTACCTTAGCCACACACAGCAGGAAAGATAACCAAATTCACGAGTCGACAATTTCACTTTACGGATCGTAAAACCATTTCACCATCCGTACGGATAGTTAATTCTGATTACGGGTCGTGAAACCATTTCACCATCCGTACGGATCGACGAAATGTTTTGACCTACCTTAGCCACACACAGTAGGAAAGACAACCAAATTCACGAGTCGACAATTTCACTTTACGGATCGTGAAGCCGTTTCACCATCCGCACGGATCGTGAATTCAGTTTACGGGTCGTGAAACCATTTCACCATCCGTACGGATCCTGAATTCAGTTTGCGGGTCGTGAATCCATTTCACCATCCGTACGGATCGTACGGATCGACGAAATGTTTTGGCCTACCTTAGCCACACACAGCAGGAAAGATAACCAAATTCACGAGTCGACAATTTCAGTTTACGGATCGTAAAACCATTTCACCATCCGTACGGATCGTGAATTCACATTACGGGTCGTGAAACCATTTCACCATCCGTACGGATCGACGAAATGTTTTGGCCAACCTTAGCCACACACAGCAGCTAGGAAAGATAACCAAATTCACGAGTCGACAATTTCAGTTTACGGATCGTAAAACCATTCCACCATCCGTATGGATTGTGAGTTCACATTACGGGTCGTGAAACCATTTCACCATCCGTACGGATCGTGAATTCAGTTTACGGGTCGTGAAGCCATTTCACCATCCGTACGGATCGTACGGATCGACGAAATGTTTTGACCTACCTTAAGTGGACATTAACGAAGAGTTATTATCAAGCCTTAGCATCGATGTATATTGCGACTTACAAATGTGGAATATCACTAGAGCATCTAACACCGTCTCATGACGTACCAAAGCAGATAACAAGTTTTATGAGGTTTCATGTGTATATCACTATGAGAAGACTTATGTTTCGGTGGGGCTGATATTGCAAATATAATTCGTCTTTATGGAGCGACTGAGATTATAGACGATATTGCCCACTGAAATCTAATGGAATCACTGATATAATAGGACAGAAACTTCTGAACGAGAGCATAGAGATATACATGTATGCGTTGTTGGGTAGTCAAGCTAAGAGCAGACAATCCATAGGTGGTAAACTAGGAATATAGTCGAGGATGCCGTGGTACAATATTCCCCATCTACTTGGATCAATCTCATGAACAAGAGCATTAAGGATACTAACGTGAAACTTGATATGTGCGTGTCACCTAACACATGGCTGATACCAAGTAGTATGATTCTTCTAAAAGAGCCAATCGAAGGATACAACAATGAATTAAGAGTAGCGTCAACTACTTGCATGAAATTTGGAATCAACAAAGAGCTAAATATAAACGCCCGACTAAACAAGCGAATGCATACGTTATAAAGAAGACCTTACCAACGTATCCAGTTAGAAGCGTACAGTCAGAGGCTAACAAACCTACTAAACCTGTCATTAACACCCCCGTTAGAAGCGTACAGTCAGAGGCTAACAAACACTACGTTACTGATTGCAGTGTCTGGCTATCATCAGCAACTGTGGACAGCTGTTTCGCTCTCTTGGAGCTCGTCAGCACAGTGTAACTGATGATAAGCCAGCACATCAAAAAGGTATATACATCATCACAGTCAAAGGACTTGATGTGGGATATACCACACTGCATAAATTATAAACCATCAAGAATGTTATAGTCTATAACAACTCAGTGTGCATTGCGCACTTTTACTGGCTGAAATGACAAAACATGATTGCAGTGTCTGGCTATCATCAGCAACTGTGGACAGCTGTTTCGTTTTTGTTAATTAATAGCCAGACACTGCAATCATGTTTTGTCATTTCAGCCAGTAAAAGTGCGCAATG